>OZ010592.1:92409388-92486888 GCA_963932145.1 Acanthosepion lycidas | reverse complement strand
TTCCCTCTAATGATTACATATATAACGGATAGGATTTATTAAACAAATACGTCAACACTTTCATTCCCTCTAATGATTACATATATAACGGATAGGATTTATTAAACAAATACGTCAACACTTTCATTCCCTCTAATGATTACATATATAACCGATAGGATTTATTAAACAAATACGTCAACACTTTCATTCCCTCTAATGATTACATATATAACGGATAGGATTTATTAAACAAATCCGTCAACACTTTCATTCCCTCTAATGATTACATATATAACGGATAGGATTTATTAAACAAATACGTCAACACTTTCATTCCCTCTAATGATTACATATATAACCGATAGGATTTATTAAACAAATCCGTCAACACTTTCATTCCCTCTAATGATTACATATATAACAGATAGGATTTATTAAACAAATACGTCAACACTTTCATTCCCTCTAATGATTACATATATAACGGATAGGATTTATTAAACAAATACGTCAACACTTTCATTCCCTCTAATGATTACATATATAACGGATAGGATTTATTAAACAAATACGTCAACACTTTCATTCCCTCTAATGATTACATATATAACGGATAGGATTTATTAAACAAATACGTCAACACTTTCATTCCCTCTAATGATTACATATATAACGGATAGGATTTATTAAACAAATACGTCAACACTTTCATTCCCTCTAATGAGTACATATATAACGGATAGGATTCATTAAACAAATACGTCAACACTTTCATTCCCTCTAATGATTACATATATAACCGATAGGATTTATTAAACAAATACGTCAACACTTTCATTCCCTCTAATGATTACATATATAACGGATAGGATTTATTAAACAAATCCGTCAACACTTTCATTCCCTCTAATGATTACATATATAACGGATAGGATTTATTAAACAAATACGTCAACACTTTCATTCCCTCTAATGATTACATATATAACCGATAGGATTTATTAAACAAATCCGTCAACACTTTCATTCCCTCTAATGATTACATATATAACAGATAGGATTTATTAAACAAATACGTCAACACTTTCATTCCCTCTAATGATTACATATATAACGGATAGGATTTATTAAACAAATACGTCAACACTTTCATTCCCTCTAATGATTACATATATAACGGATAGGATTTATTAAACAAATACGTCAACACTTTCATTCCCTCTAATGATTACATATATAACGGATAGGATTTATTAAACAAATACGTCAACACTTTCATTCCCTCTAATGATTACATATATAACGGATAGGATTTATTAAACAAATACGTCAACACTTTCATTCCCTCTAATGATTACATATAGAACAGATAGGATTTATTAAACAAATACGTCAACACTTTCATTCCCACTAATGATTACATATATAACGGATAGGATTTATTAAACAAATACGTCAACACTTTGATTCCCTCTAATGATTACATATATAACGGATAGGATTTATTAAACAAATACGTCAAAACTTTCATTCCCTCTAATGATTACATATATAACGAGTAGGATTTATTAAACAAATACGTCAATACTTTCATTCCCTCTAATGATTACATATATAACCGATAGGATTTATTAAACAAATACGTCAACACTTTCATTCCCTCTAATGATTACATATATAACGGATAGGATTTATTAAACAAATCCGTCAACACTTTCATTCCCTCTAATGATTACATATATAACGGATAGGATTTATTAAACAAATACGTCAACACTTTCATTCCCTCTAATGATTACATATATAACCGATAGGATTTATTAAACAAATCCGTCAACACTTTCATTCCCTCTAATGATTACATATATAACAGATAGGATTTATTAAACAAATACGTCAACACTTTCATTCCCTCTAATGATTACATATATAACGGATAGGATTTATTAAACAAATACGTCAACACTTTCATTCCCTCTAATGATTACATATATAACGGATAGGATTTATTAAACAAATACGTCAACACTTTCATTCCCTCTAATGATTACATATATAACGGATAGGATTTATTAAACAAATACGTCAACACTTTCATTCCCTCTAATGATTACATATATAACGGATAGGATTTATTAAACAAATACGTCAACACTTTCATTCCCTCTAATGAGTACATATATAACGGATAGGATTCATTAAACAAATACGTCAACACTTTCATTCCCTCTAATGATGACATATTTAACGGATAGGATTTATTAAACAAATACGTCAACACTTTCATTCCCTCTAATGATTACATATATAACGGATAAGATTTATTTAAAAAATACGCCAAACCTTTCATTCTCTCTAATGATTACATATATAACGGATAGGATTTATTAAAAAAATAAGTCAACACTTTCATTCCCTCTAATGATTATATATATAACGGATAAGATTTATTTAACAAATACGCCAACCATTTCATTCCCTCTAATGATTACATATATAAAGGATAGGATTTATTAAACAAATCCGTCAACACTTTCATTCCCTCTAATGATTACATATATAACGGATAGGATTTATTAAACAAATACGTCAACACTTTCATTCCCTCTAATGATTACATATATAACGGATAGGATTTATTAAACAAATACGTCAACACTTTCATTCCCTCTAATGATTACATATATAACGGATAGGATTTATTAAACAAATACGTCAACACTTTCATTCCCTCTAATGATTAAATATATAACGGATAGGATTTATTAAACAAATACGTCAACACTTTCATTCCCTCTAATGATTACATATATAACGGATAGGATTTATTAAACAAATAAGTCAACACTTTCATTCCCTCTAATGATTAAAGATATAACGGATAGGATTTATTAAACAAATACGTCAACACTTTCATTCCCTCTAATGATTAAATATATAACGGATAGGATTTATTAAACAAATACGTCAACACTTTCATTCTCTCTAATGATTACATATATAACGGATAGGATTTATTAAACAAATACGTCAACACTTTCATTCCCTCTAATGATTACATATATAACGGATAGGATTTATTAAACAAATACGTCAACACTTTCATTCCCTCTAATAATTATATATATAACGGATAGGATTTATTAAACAAATACGTCAACACTTTCATTCCCTCTAATGATTACATATATAACGGATAGGATTTATTAAACAAATACGTCAACACTTTCATTCCCTCTAATGATTACATATATAACCGATAGGATTTATTAAACAAATACGTCAACACTTTCATTCCCTCTAATGATTACATATATAACGGATAGGATTTATTAAAAAAATCCGTCAAAACTTTCATCCCCTCTAATGATTACATATATAACGGATAGGATTTATTAAACAAATACGTCAACACTTTCATTCCCTCTAATGATTACATATATAACCGATAGGATTTATTAAACAAATACGACAACACTTTCATTCCCTCTAATGATTACATATATAACGGATAGGATTTATTAAACAAATCCGTCAACACTTTCATTCCCTCTAATGATTACATATATAACGGATAGGATTTATTAAACAAATACGTCAACATTTTCATTCACTCTAAGGATTACATATATAACGGATAGGATTTATTAAACAAATACGTCAAGACTTTCATTCCCTCTAATGATTACATATATAACGGATAGGATTTATTAAACAAATACGTCAACACTTTCATTCCCTCTAATGATTACATATATAACGGATAGGATTTATTAAACAAATACGACAACACTTTCATTCCCTCTAATGATTACATATATAACGGATAGGATTTATTAAACAAATACGTCAACACTTACATTCCCTCTAATAATTATATATATAACGGATAGGATTTATTAAACAAATACGTCAACACTTTCATTCCCTCTAATGATTAAATATATAACGGATAGGATTTATTAAACAAATACGTCAACACTTTCATTCTCTCTAATGATTACATATATAACGGATAGGATTTATTAAACAAATACGTCAACACTTTCATTCCCTCTAATGATTACATATATAACGGATAGGATTTATTAAACAAATACGTCAACACTTTCATTCCCTCTAATAATTATATATATAACGGATAGGATTTATTAAACAAATACGTCAACACTTTCATTCCCTCTAATGATTACATATATAACGGATAGGATTTATTAAACAAATACGTCAACACTTTCATTCCCTCTAATGATTACATATATAACCGATAGGATTTATTAAACAAATACGTCAACACTTTCATTCCCTCTAATGATTACATATATAACGGATAGGATTTATTAAAAAAATCCGTCAAAACTTTCATCCCCTCTAATGATTACATATATAACGGATAGGATTTATTAAACAAATACGTCAACACTTTCATTCCCTCTAATGATTACATATATAACCGATAGGATTTATTAAACAAATACGACAACACTTTCATTCCCTCTAATGATTACATATATAACGGATAGGATTTATTAAACAAATCCGTCAACACTTTCATTCCCTCTAATGATTACATATATAACGGATAGGATTTATTAAACAAATACGTCAACATTTTCATTCACTCTAAGGATTACATATATAACGGATAGGATTTATTAAACAAATACGTCAAGACTTTCATTCCCTCTAATGATTACATATATAACGGATAGGATTTATTAAACAAATACGTCAACACTTTCATTCCCTCTAATGATTACATATATAACGGATAGGATTTATTAAACAAATACGACAACACTTTCATTCCCTCTAATGATTACATATATAACGGATAGGATTTATTAAACAAATACGTCAACACTTTCATTCCCTCTAATGATTACATATATAACGGATAGGATTTATTAAACAAATACGTCAACACTTTCATTCCCTCTAAAGATTACTTATATAACGGATAGGATTTATTAAACAAATACGTCAACACTTTCATTCCCTCTAATGATTACATATATAACGGATAGGATTTATTAAACAAATACGTCAACACTTTCATTCCCTCTAATGATTACATATGTAACGGATAGGATTTATTAAACAAATACGACAACACTTTCATTCCCTCTAATGATTACATATATAACGGATAGGATTTATTAAACAAATACGTCAACATTTTCATTCCCTCTAATGATTACATATATAACGGATAGGATTTATTAAACAAATACGTCAACACTTTCATTCCCTCTAATGATTACATATATAACGGATAAGATTTATTTAAAAAATACGCCAAACCTTTCAATCTCTCTAATGATTACATATATAACGGATAGGATTTATTAAAAAAATAAGTCAAAACTTTCATTCCCTCTAATCATTACATATATAACGGATAGGATTTATTAGACAAATATGTCAACAATTTCATTCCCTCTAATGATTACATATATAACGGATAGGATTTATTAAACAAATACGTCAACACTTTCATTCCCTCTAATAATTATATATATAACGGATAGGATTTATTAAACAAATCCGTCAACACTTTCATTCCCTCTAATGATTACATATATAACGGATAGGATTTATTAAACAAATACGTCAACACTTTCATTCCCTCTAATGATTACATATATAACGGATAGGATTTATTAAACAAATACGTCAACACTTTCATTCCCTCTAAAGATTACTTATATAACGGATAGGATTTATTAAACAAATACGTCAACACTTTCTTTCCCTCTAATGATTACATATATAACGGATAGGATTTATTAAACAAATACGTCAACACTTGCATTCCCTCTAATGATTACATATATAACGGATAGGATTCATGAAACAAATACGTCAACACTTTCATTCCCTCTAATGATTACATATTTAACGGATAGGATTTATTAAACAAATACGTCAACACTTTCATTCCCTCTAATGATTACATATATAACGGATAAGATTTATTTAAAAAATACGCCAAACCTTTCATTCTCTCTAATGATTACATATATAACGGATAGGATTTATTAAAAAAATAAGTCAAAACTTTCATTCCCTCTAATCATTACATATATAACGGATAGGATTTATTAGACAAATATGTCAACAATTTCATTCCCTCTAATGATTACATATATAACGGATAGGATTTATTAAACAAATACGTCAACACTTTCATTCCCTCTAATAATTATATATATAACGGATAGGATTTATTAAACAAATACGTCAACACTTTCATTCCCTCTAATAATTATATATATAACGGATAGGATTTATTAAACAAATACGTCAACACTTTCATTCCCTCTAATCATTACATATATAACGGATAGGATTTATTAAACAAATACGTCAACACTTTCATTCCCTCTAATAATTATATATATAACGGATAGGATTTATTAAACAAATACGTCAACACTTTCATTCCCTCTAATGATTACATATATAACGGATAGGATTTATTAAACAAATACGTCAACACTTACATTCCCTCTAATAATTATATATATAACGGATAGGATTTATTAAACAAATACGTAAACACTTTCATTCCCTCTAATAATTATATATATAACGGATAGGATTTATTAAACAAATACGTCAACACTTTCATTCCCTCTAATAATTATATATATAACGGATAGGATTTATTAAACAAATACGTCAACACTTTCATTCCCTCTAATGATTAAATATATAACGGATAGGATTTATTAAACAAATACGTCAACACTATCATTCTCTCTAATGATTACATATATAACGGATAGGATTTATTAAACAAATACGTCAACACTTTCATTCCCTCTAATGATTACATATATAACGGATAGGATTTATTAAACAAATACGTCAACACTTTCATTCCCTCTAATGATTACATATATAACGGATAGGACTTATTAAACAAATACGTCAACACTTTCATTCCCTCTAATGATTAAATATATAACGGATAGGATTTATTAAACAAATACGTCAACACTTTCATTCCCTCTAATGATTACATATATAACGGATAGGATTTATTAAACAAATACGTCAACACTTTCATTCCCTCTAATGATTAAATATATAACGGATAGGATTTATTAAACAAATACGTCAACACTTTCATTCCCTCTAATGATTAAATATATAACGGATAGGATTTATTAAACAAATCCGTCAACACTTTCATCCCCTCTAATGATTACATATATAACGGATAGGATTTATTAAACAAATACGTCAACACTTTCATTCCCTCTAATGATTACATATATAACGGATAGGATTTATTAAACAAATACGTCAACACTTTCATTCCCTCTAATGATTACATATATAACGGATAGGATTTATTAAACAAATACGTCAACACTTTCTTTCCCTCTAATGATTACATATATAACGGATAGGATTTATTAAACAAATACGTCAACACTTTCATTCCCTCTAATGATTACATATATAACGGATAGGATTTATTAAACAAATTCGTCAACACTTTCATTCCCACTAATGATTAAATATGTAACGGATAGGATTTATTAAACAAATACGACAACACTTTCATTCCCTCTAATGATTACATATATAACGGATAGGATTTATTAAACAAATACGTCAACACTTTCATTCCCTCTAATGATTACATATATAACGGATAGGATTTATTAAACAAATACGTCAACACTTTCATTCCCTCTAATGATTACATATATAACGGATAAGATTTATTTAAAAAATACGCCAAACCTTTCATTCTCTCTAATGATTACATATATAACGGATAGGATTTATTAAAAAAATAAGTCAAAACTTTCATTCCCTCTAATCATTACATATATAACGGATAGGATTTATTAGACAAATATGTCAACAATTTCATTCCCTCTAATGATTACATATATAACGGATAGGATTTATTAAACAAATACGTCAACACTTTCATTCCCTCTAATGATTACATATATAACGGATAGGATTTATTAAACAAATACGTCAACACTTTCATTCCCTCTAATGATTACATATATAACGGATAGGATTTATTAAACAAATCCGTCAACACTTTCATTCCCTCTAATGATTACATATATAACGGATAGGATTTATTAAACAAATACGTCAACACTTTCATTCCCTCTAATGATTACATATATAACGGATAGGATTTATTAAACAAATACGTCAACACTTTCATTCCCTCTAATGATTACATATATAACGGATAGGATTTATTAAACAAATACGTCAACACTTTCTTTCCCTCTAATGATTACATATATAACGGATAGGATTTATTAAACAAATACGTCAACACTTGCATTCCCTCTAATGATTACATATATAACGGATAGGATTCATGAAACAAATACGTCAACACTTTCATTCCCTCTAATGATTACATATTTAACGGATAGGATTTATTAAACAAATACGTCAACACTTTCATTCCCTCTAATGATTACATATATAACGGATAAGATTTATTTAAAAAATACGCCAAACCTTTCATTCTCTCTAATGATTACATATATAACGGATAGGATTTATTAAAAAAATAAGTCAAAACTTTCATTCCCTCAAATCATTACATATATAACGGATAGGATTTATTAGACAAATATGTCAACAATTTCATTCCCTCTAATGATTACATATATAACGGATAGGATTTATTTAACAAATACGTCAACACTTTCATTCCCTCAAATAATTATATATATAACGGATAGGATTTATTAAAAAAATACGTCAACACATTCATTCCCTCTAATAATTATATATATAACGGATAGGATTTATTAAACAAATACGTCAACACTTTCATTCCCTCTAATGATTACATATATAACGGATAGGATTTATTAAACAAATACGTCAACACTTTCATTCCCTCTAATAATTATATATATAACGGATAGGATTTATTAAACAAATACGTCAACACTTTCATTCCCTCTAATGATTACATATATAACGGATAGGATTTATTAAACAAATACGTCAACACTTACATTCCCTCTAATAATTATATATATAACGGATAGGATTTATTAAACAAATACGTAAACACTTTCATTCCCTCTAATAATTATATATATAACGGATAGGATTTATTAAACAAATACGTCAACACTTTCATTCCCTCTAATAATTATATATATAACGGATAGGATTTATTAAACAAATACGTCAACACTTTCATTCCCTCTAATGATTAAATATATAACGGATAGGATTTATTAAACAAATACGTCAACACTATCATTCTCTCTAATGATTACATATATAACGGATAGGATTTATTAAACAAATACGTCAACACCTTCATTCCCTCTAATGATTACATATATAACGGATAGGATTTATTAAACAAATACGTCAACACTTTCATTCCCTCTAATGATTACATATATAAAGGATAGGACTTATTAAACAAATACGTCAACACTTTCATTCCCTCTAATGATTAAATATATAACGGATAGGATTTATTAAACAAATACGTCAACACTTTCATTCCCTCTAATGATTACATATATAACGGATAGGATTTATTAAACAAATACGTCAACACTTTCATTCCCTCTAATGATTAAATATATAACGGATAGGATTTATTAAACAAATACGTCAACACTTTCATTCCCTCTAATGATTAAATATATAACGGATAGGATTTATTAAACAAGTCCGTCAACACTTTCATTCCCTCTAATGATTACATATATAACGGATAGGATATATTAAACAAATACGTCAACACTTTCATTCCCTCTAATGATTACATATATAACGGATAGGATTTATTAAACAAATACGTCAACACTTTCATTCCCTCTAATGATTACATATATAACGGATAGGATTTATTAAACAAATACGTCAACAATTTCTTTCCCTCTAATGATTACATATATAACGGATAGGATTTATTAAACAAATACGTCAACACTTTCATTCCCTCTAATGATTACATATATAACGGATAGGATTTATTAAACAAATACGTCAACACTTTCATTCCCTCTAATGATTACATATGTAACGGATAGGATTTATTAAACAAATACGACAACACTTTCATTCCCTCTAATGATTACATATGTAACGGATAGGATTTATTAAACAAATACGTCAACACTTTCATTCCCTCTAATGATTACATATATAACGGATAGGATTTATTAAACAAATACGTCAACACTTTCATTCCCTCTAATGATTACATATATAACGGATAAGATTTATTTAAAAAATACGCCAAACCTTTCATTCTCTCTAATGATTACATATATAACGGATAGGATTTATTAAAAAAATAAGTCAAAACTTTCATTCCCTCTAATCATTACATATATAACGGATAGGATTTATTAGACAAATATGTCAACAATTTCATTCCCTCTAATGATTACATATATAACGGATAGGATTTATTAAACAAATACGTCAACACTTTCATTCCCTCTAATAATTATATATATAACGGATAGGATTTATTAAACAAATCCGTCAACACTTTCATTCCCTCTAATGATTACATATATAACGGATAGGATTTATTAAACAAATACGTCAACACTTTCATTCCCTCTAATGATTACATATATAACGGATAGGATTTATTAAACAAATACGTCAACACTTTCATTCCCTCTAAAGATTACTTATATAACGGATAGGATTTATTAAACAAATACGTCAACACTTTCTTTCCCTCTAATGATTACATATAGAACGGATAGGATTTATTAAACAAATACGTCAACACTTGCATTCCCTCTAATGATTACATATATAACGGATAGGATTCATGAAACAAATACGTCAACACTTTCATTCCCTCTAATGATTACATATTTAACGGATAGGATTTATTAAACAAATACGTCAACACTTTCATTCCCTCTAATGATTACATATATAACGGATAAGATTTATTTAAAAAATACGCCAAACCTTTCATTCTCTCTAATGATTACATATATAACGGATAGGATTTATTAAAAAAATAAGTCAAAACTTTCATTCCCTCTAATCATTACATATATAACGGATAGGATTTATTAGACAAATATGTCAACAATTTCATTCCCTCTAATGATTACATATATAACGGATAGGATTTATTAAACAAATACGTCAACACTTTCATTCCCTCTAATAATTATATATATAACGGATAGGATTTATTAAACAAATACGTCAACACTTTCATTCCCTCTAATAATTATATATATAACGGATAGGATTTATTAAACAAATACGTCAACACTTTCATTCCCTCTAATCATTACATATATAACGGATAGGATTTATTAAACAAATACGTCAACACTTTCATTCCCTCTAATAATTATATATATAACGGATAGGATTTATTAAACAAATACGTCAACACTTTCATTCCCTCTAATGATTACATATATAACGGATAGGATTTATTAAACAAATACGTCAACACTTACATTCCCTCTAATAATTATATATATAACGGATAGGATTTATTAAACAAATACGTAAACACTTTCATTCCCTCTAATAATTATATATATAACGGATAGGATTTATTAAACAAATACGTCAACACTTTCATTCCCTCTAATAATTATATATATAACGGATAGGATTTATTAAACAAATATGTCAACACTTTCATTCCCTCTAATGATTAAATATATAACGGATAGGATTTATTAAACAAATACGTCAACACTATCATTCTCTCTAATGATTACATATATAACGGATAGGATTTATTAAACAAATACGTCAACACTTTCATTCCCTCTAATGATTACATATATAACGGATAGGATTTATTAAACAAATACGTTAACACTTTCATTCCCTCTAATGATTACATATATAACGGATAGGACTTATTAAACAAATACGTCAACACTTTCATTCCCTCTAATGATTAAATATATAACGGATAGGATTTATTAAACAAATACGTCAACATTTTCATTCCTTCTAATGATTACATATATAACGGATAGGATTTATTAAACAAATACGTCAACACTTTCATTCCCTCTAATGATTAAATATATAACGGATAGGATTTATTAAACAAATACGTCAACACTTTCATTCCCTCTAATGATTAAATATATAACGGATAGGATTTATTAAACAAATCCGTCAACACTTTCATCCCCTCTAATGATTACATATATAACGGATAGGATTTATTAAACAAATACGTCAACACTTTCATTCCCTCTAATGATTACATATATAACGGATAGGATTTATTAAACAAATACGTCAACACTTTCATTCCCTCTAATGATTACATATATAACGGATAGGATTTATTAAACAAATACGTCAACACTTTCTTTCCCTCTAATGATTACATATATAACGGATAGGATTTATTAAACAAATACGTCAACACTTTCATTCCCTCTAATGATTACATATATAACGGATAGGATTTATTAAACAAATTCGTCAACACTTTCATTCCCACTAATGATTAAATATGTAACGGATAGGATTTATTAAACAAATACGACAACACTTTCATTCCCTCTAATGATTACATATATAACGGATAGGATTTATTAAACAAATACGTCAACACTTTCATTCCCTCTAATGATTACATATATAACGGATAGGATTTATTAAACAAATACGTCAACACTTTCATTCCCTCTAATGATTACATATATAACGGATAAGATTTATTTAAAAAATACGCCAAACCTTTCATTCTCTCTAATGATTACATATATAACGGATAGGATTTATTAAAAAAATAAGTCAAAACTTTCATTCCCTCTAATCATTACATATATAACGGATAGGATTTATTAGACAAATATGTCAACAATTTCATTCCCTCTAATGATTACATATATAACGGATAGGATTTATTTAACAAATACGTCAACACTTTCATTCCCTCTAATAATTATATATATAACGGATAGGATTTATTAAACAAATACGTCAACACTTTCATTCCCTCTAATAATTATATATATAACGGATAGGATTTATTAAACAAATACGTCAACACTTTCATTCCCTCTAATGATTACATATATAACGGATAGGATTTATTAAACAAATACGTCAACACTTTCATTCCCTCTAATAATTATATATATAACGGATAGGATTTATTAAACAAATACGTCAACACTTTCATTCCCTCTAATGATTACATATATAACGGATAGGATTTATTAAACAAATACGTCAACACTTTCATTCCCTCTAATAATTATATATATAACGGATAGGATTTATTAAACAAATACGTAAACACTTTCATTCCCTCTAATAATTATATATATAACGGATAGGATTTATTAAACAAATACGTCAACACTTTCATTCCCTCTAATAATTAAATATATAACGGATAGGATTTATTAAACAAATACGTCAACACTTTCATTCTCTCTAATGATTACATATATAACGGATAGGATTTATTAAACAAATACGTCAACACTTTCATTCCCTCTAATGATTACATATATAACGGATAGGATTTATTAAACAAATACGTAAACACTTTCATTCCCTCTAATAATTATATATATAACGGATAGGATTTATTAAAAAAATACGTCAACACTTTCATTCCCTCTAATAATTATATATATAACGGATAGGATTTATTAAACAAATACGTCTACACTTTCATTCCCTCTAATGATTAAATATATAACGGATAGGATTTATTAAACAAATACGTCAACACTATCATTCTCTCTAATGATTACATATATAACGGATAGGATTTATTAAACAAATACGTCAACACTTTCATTCCCTCTAATGATTACATATATAACGGATAGGATTTATTAAACAAATACGTCAACACTTTCATTCCCTCTAATGATTACATATATAACGGATAGGATTTATTAAACAAATACGTCAACACTTTCATTCCCTCTAATGATTAAATATATAACGGATAGGATTTATTAAACAAATACGTCAACATTTTCATTCCCTCTAATGATTACATATATAACGGATAGGATTTATTAAACAAATACGTCAACACTTTCATTCCCTCTAATGATTAAATATATAACGGATAGGATTTATTAAACAAATACGTCAACACTTTCATTCCCTCTAATGATTAAATATATAACGGATAGGATTTATTAAACAAATCCGTCAACACTTTCATTCCCTCTAATGATTACATATATAACGGATAGGATTTATTAAACAAATACGTCAACACTTTCATTCCCTCTAATGATTACATATATAACGGATAGGATTTATTAAACAAATACGTCAACACTTTCATTCCCTCTAATGATTACATATATAACGGATAGGATTTATTAAACAAATACGTCAACACTTTCTTTCCCTCTAATGATTACATATATAACGGATAGGATTTATTAAACAAATACGTCAACACTTTCATTCCCTCTAATGATTACATATATAACGGATAGGATTTATTAAACAAATACGTCAACACTTTCATTCCCTCTAATGATTACATATATAACGGATAGGATTTATTAAACAAATACGACAACACTTTCATTCCCTCTAATGATTACATATATAACGGATAGGATTTATTAAACAAATACGTCAACACTTTCATTCCCTCTAATGATTAAATATATAACGGATTGGATTTATTAAACAAATACGTCAACACTTTCATTCCCTCTAATGATTACATATATAACGGATAGGATTCATGAAACAAATACGTCAACACTTTCATTCCCTCTAATGATTACATATTTAACGGATAGGATTTATTAAACAAATACGTCAACACTTTCATTCCCTCTAATGATTACATATGTAACGGATAAGATTTATTTAAAAAATACGCCAAACCTTTCATTCTCTCTAATGATTACATATATAACGGATAGGATTTATTAAAAAAATAAGTCAAAACTTTCATTCCCTCTAATCATTACATATATAACGGATAGGATTTATTAAACAAATACGTCAACACTTTCATTCCCTCTAATGATTACATATATAACGGATAGGATTTATTAAACAAATACGTCAACACTTTCATTCCCTCTAATGATTACATATATAACGGATAGGATTTATTAAACAAATACGTCAACACTTTCATTCCCTCTAATAATTCTATATATAACGGATAGGATTTATTAAACAAATACGTCAACACTTTCATTCCCTCTAATAATTATATATATAACGGATAGGATTTATTAAACAAATACGTCAACACTTTCATTCCCTCTAATCATTACATATATAACGGATAGGATTTATTAAACAAATACGTCAACACTTTCATTCCCTCTAATAATTATATATATAACGGATAGGATTTATTAAACAAATACGTCAACACTTTCATTCCCTCTAATGATTACATATATAACGGATAGGATTTATTAAACAAATACGTCAACACTTACATTCCCTCTAATAATTATATATATAACGGATAGGATTTATTAAACAAATACGTAAACACTTTCATTCCCTCTAATAATTATATATATAACGGATAGGATTTATTAAACAAATACGTCAACACTATCATTCTCTCTAATGATTACATATATAACGGATAGGATTTATTAAACAAATACGTCAACACTTTCATTCCCTCTAATGATTACATATATAACGGATAGGATTTATTAAACAAATACGTCAACACTTTCATTCCCTCTAATGATTACATATATAACGGATAGGACTTATTAAACAAATACGTCAACACTTTCATTCCCTCTAATGATTAAATATATAACGGATAGGATTTATTAAACAAATACGTCAACGCTTTCATTCCCTCTAATGATTACATATATAACGGATAGGATTTATTAAACAAATACGTCAACACTTTCATTCCCTCTAATGATTAAATATATAACGGATAGGATTTATTAAACAAATACGTAAACACTTTCATTCCCTCTAATAATTATATATATAACGGATAGGATTTATTAAAAAAATACGTCAACACTTTCATTCCCTCTAATAATTATATATATAACGGATAGGATTTATTAAAAAAATACGTCAACACTTTCATTCCCTCTAATAATTATATATATAACGGATAGGATTTATTAAACAAATACGTCTACACTTTCATTCCCTCTAATGATTAAATATATAACGGATAGGATTTATTAAACAAATACGTCAACACTATCATTCTCTCTAATGATTACATATATAACGGATAGGATTTATTAAACAAATACGTCAACACTTTCATTCCCTCTAATGATTACATATATAACGGATAGGATTTATTAAACAAATACGTCAACACTTTCATTCCCTCTAATGATTACATATATAACGGATAGGATTTATTAAACAAATACGTCAACACTTTCATTCCCTCTAATGATTAAATATATAACGGATAGGATTTATTAAACAAATACGTCAACATTTTCATTCCCTCTAATGATTACATATATAACGGATAGGATTTATTAAACAAATACGTCAACACTTTCATTCCCTCTAATGATTAAATATATAACGGATAGGATTTATTAAACAAATACGTCAACACTTTCATTCCCTCTAATGATTAAATATATAACGGATAGGATTTATTAAACAAATCCGTCAACACTTTCATTCCCTCTAATGATTACATATATAACGGATAGGATTTATTAAACAAATACGTCAACACTTTCATTCCCTCTAATGATTACATATATAACGGATAGGATTTATTAAACAAATACGTCAACACTTTCATTCCCTCTAATGATTACATATATAACGGATAGGATTTATTAAACAAATACGTCAACACTTTCTTTCCCTCTAATGATTACATATATAACGGATAGGATTTATTAAACAAATACGTCAACACTTTCATTCCCTCTAATGATTACATATATAACGGATAGGATTTATTAAACAAATACGTCAACACTTTCATTCCCTCTAATGATTACATATATAACGGATAGGATTTATTAAACAAATACGACAACACTTTCATTCCCTCTAATGATTACATATATAACGGATAGGATTTATTAAACAAATACGTCAACACTTTCATTCCCTCTAATGATTAAATATATAACGGATAGGATTTATTAAACAAATACGTCAACACTTTCATTCCCTCTAATGATTACATATATAACGGATAGGATTCATGAAACAAATACGTCAACACTTTCATTCCCTCTAATGATTACATATTTAACGGATAGGATTTATTAAACAAATACGTCAACACTTTCATTCCCTCTAATGATTACATATGTAACGGATAAGATTTATTTAAAAAATACGCCAAACCTTTCATTCTCTCTAATGATTACATATATAACGGATAGGATTTATTAAAAAAATAAGTCAAAACTTTCATTCCCTCTAATCATTACATATATAACGGATAGGATTTATTAAACAAATACGTCAACACTTTCATTCCCTCTAATGATTACATATATAACGGATAGGATTTATTAAACAAATACGTCAACACTTTCATTCCCTCTAATGATTACATATATAACGGATAGGATTTATTAAACAAATACGTCAACACTTTCATTCCCTCTAATAATTCTATATATAACGGATAGGATTTATTAAACAAATACGTCAACACTTTCATTCCCTCTAATAATTATATATATAACGGATAGGATTTATTAAACAAATACGTCAACACTTTCATTCCCTCTAATCATTACATATATAACGGATAGGATTTATTAAACAAATACGTCAACACTTTCATTCCCTCTAATAATTATATATATAACGGATAGGATTTATTAAACAAATACGTCAACACTTTCATTCCCTCTAATGATTACATATATAACGGATAGGATTTATTAAACAAATACGTCAACACTTACATTCCCTCTAATAATTATATATATAACGGATAGGATTTATTAAACAAATACGTAAACACTTTCATTCCCTCTAATAATTATATATATAACGGATAGGATTTATTAAACAAATACGTCAACACTATCATTCTCTCTAATGATTACATATATAACGGATAGGATTTATTAAACAAATACGTCAACACTTTCATTCCCTCTAATGATTACATATATAACGGATAGGATTTATTAAACAAATACGTCAACACTTTCATTCCCTCTAATGATTACATATATAACGGATAGGACTTATTAAACAAATACGTCAACACTTTCATTCCCTCTAATGATTAAATATATAACGGATAGGATTTATTAAACAAATACGTCAACACTTTCATTCCCTCTAATGATTACATATATAACGGATAGGATTTATTAAACAAATACGTCAACACTTTCATTCCCTCTAATGATTAAATATATAACGGATAGGATTTATTAAACAAATACGTAAACACTTTCATTCCCTCTAATAATTATATATATAACGGATAGGATTTATTAAAAAAATACGTCAACACTTTCATTCCCTCTAATAATTATATATATAACGGATAGGATTTATTAAACAAATACGTCTACACTTTCATTCCCTCTAATGATTAAATATATAACGGATAGGATTTATTAAACAAATACGTCAACACTAACATTCTCTCTAATGATTACATATATAACGGATAGGATTTATTAAACAAATACGTCAACACTTTCATTCCCTCTAATGATTACATATATAACGGATAGGATTTATTAAACAAATACGTCAACACTTTCATTCCCTCTAATGATTACATATATAACGGATAGGATTTATTAAACAAATACGTCAACACTTTCATTCCCTCTAATGATTAAATATATAA
Organism: Acanthosepion lycidas; assembly: GCA_963932145.1. Lineage (NCBI taxonomy): Eukaryota > Metazoa > Mollusca > Cephalopoda > Sepiida > Sepiidae > Acanthosepion > Acanthosepion lycidas. The sequence continues at coordinate 92,468,089 of OZ010592.1, read as the reverse complement.
CGGATAGGATTTATTAAACAAATACGTCAACACTTTCATTCCCTCTAATGATTACATATATAACGGATAGGATTTATTAAACAAATACGTCAACACTTTCATTCCCTCTAATGATTAAATATATAACGGATAGGATTTATTAAACAAATACGTCAACACTTTCATTCCCTCTAATGATTACATATATAACGGATAGGATTTATTAAACAAATACGTCAACACTTTCTTTCCCTCTAATGATTACATATATAACGGATAGGATTTATTAAACAAATACGTCAACACTTTCATTCCCTCTAATGATTACATATATAACGGATAGGATTTATTAAACAAATACGTCAACACTTTCATTCCCTCTAATGATTACATATATAACGGATAGGATTTATTAAACAAATACGACAACACTTTCATTCCCTCTAATGATTACATATATAACGGATAGGATTTATTAAACAAATACGTCAACACTTTCATTCCCTCTAATGATTAAATATATAACGGATAGGATTTATTAAACAAATACGTCAACACTTTCATTCCCTCTAATGATTAAATATATAACGGATAGGATTTATTAAACAAATCCGTCAACACTTTCATTCCCTCTAATGATTACATATATAACGGATAGGATTTATTAAACAAATACGTCAACACTTTCATTCCCTCTAATGATTACATATATAACGGATAGGATTTATTAAACAAATACGTCAACACTTTCATTCCCTCTAATGATTACATATATAACGGATAGGATTTATTAAACAAATACGTCAACACTTTCTTTCCCTCTAATGATTACATATATAACGGATAGGATTTATTAAACAAATACGTCAACACTTTCATTCCCTCTAATGATTACATATATAACGGATAGGATTTATTAAACAAATACGTCAACACTTTCGTTCCCTCTAATGATTACATATATAACGGATAGGATTTATTAAACAAATACGACAACACTTTCATTCCCTCTAATGATTACATATATAACGGATAGGATTTATTAAACAAATACGTCAACACTTTCATTCCCTCTAATGATTAAATATATAACGGATAGGATTTATTAAACAAATACGTCAACACTTTCATTCCCTCTAATGATTACATATATAACGGATAGGATTCATGAAACAAATACGTCAACACTTTCATTCCCTCTAATGATTACATATTTAACGGATAGGATTTATTAAACAAATACGTCAACACTTTCATTCCCTCTAATGATTACATATGTAACGGATAAGATTTATTTAAAAAATACGCCAAACTTTCATTCTCTCTAATGATTACATATATAACGGATAGGATTTATTAAAAAAATAATTCAAAACTTTCATTCCCTCTAATCATTACATATATAACGGATAGGATTTATTAAACAAATACGTCAACACTTTCATTCCCTCTAATGATTACATATATAACGGATAGGATTTATTAAACAAATACGTCAACACTTTCATTCCCTCTAATGATTACATATATAACGGATAGGATTTATTAAACAAATACGTCAACACTTTCATTCCCTCTAATAATTCTATATATAACGGATAGGATTTATTAAACAAATACGTCAACACTTTCATTCCCTCTAATAATTATATATATAACGGATAGGATTTATTAAACAAATACGTCAGCACTTTCATTCCCTCTAATAATTATATATATAACGGATAGGATTTATTAAACAAATACGTCAACACTTTCATTCCCTCTAATGATTATATATATAACGGATAGGATTTATTAAACAAATACCTCAACACTTTCATTCCCTCTAATAATTATATATATAACGGATAGGATTTATTAAACAAATACGTCAACACTTTCATTCCCTCTAATAATTATATATATAACGGATAGGATTTATTAAACAAATACGTCAACACTTTCATTCCCTCTAATAATTATATATATAACGGATAGGATTTTTTAAACAAATACGTCAACACTTTCATTCCCTCTAATAATTATATATATAACGGATAGGATTTATTAAACAAATACGTCAACACTTTCATTCCCTCTAATGATTACATATATAACGGATAGGATTTATTAAAGAAATACGTCAACACTTTCATTCCCTCTAATGATTACATATATAACGGATAGGATTCATTAAACAAATACGTCAACACTTTCATTCCCTCTAATGATTACATATATAACGGATAGGATTTATTAAACAAATACGTCAACACTTTCATTCCCTCTAATAATTATATATATAACTGATAGGATTTATTAAACAAATACGTCAACACTTTCATTCCCTCTAATGATTACATATATAACGGATAGGATTTATTAAACAAATACGTCAACACTTTCATTCCCTCTAATAATTATATATATAACGGATAGGATTTATTAAACAAATACGTCAACACTTTCATTCCCTCTAATGATTACATATATAACGGATAGGATTTATTAAACAAATACGTCAACACTTTCATTCCCTGTAATGATTACATATATAACGGATAGGATTTATTAAACAAATACGTCAACACTTTCATTCCCTCTAATAATTCTATATATAACGGATAGGATTTATTAAACAAATACGTCAACACTTTCATTCCCTCTAATGATTAAATATATAACGGATAGGATTTATTAAACAAATACGTCAACACTTTCATTCCCTCTAATGATTACATATATAACGGATAGGATTTATTAAACAAATACGTCAACACTTTCATTCCCTCTAATGATTAAATATATAACGGATAGGATTTATTAAACAAATACGTCAACACTTTCATTCCCTCTAATGATTAAATATATAACGGATAGGATTTATTAAACAAATACGTCAACACTTTCATTCTCTCTAATGATTACATATATAACGGATAGGATTTATTAAACAAATACGTCAACACTTTCATTCCCTCTAATGATTACATATATAACGGATAGGATTTATTAAACAAATACGTCAACACTTTCATTCCCTCTAATGATTACATATATAACGGATAGGATTTATTAAATAAAATACGTCAACACTTTCATTCCCTCTAATGATTACATATATAACGGATAGGATTTATTAAACAAATACGTCAACACTTTCATTCCCTCTAATGATTACATATATAACGGATAGGATTTATTAAACAAATACGTCAACACTTTCATTCCCTCTAATGATTACATATATAACGGATAGGATTTATTAAACAAATACGTCAACACTTTCATTCCCTGTAATGATTACATATATAACGGATAGGATTTATTAAACAAATACGTCAACACTTTCATTCCCTCTAATGATTACATATATAACGGATAGGATTTATTAAACAAATACGTCAACACTTTCATTCCCTCTAATAATTATATATATAACGGATAGGATTTATTAAACAAATACGTCAACACTTTCATTCCCTCTAATAATTATATATATAACGGATAGGATTTATTAAACAAATACGTCAACACTTTCATTCCCTCTAATAATTATATATATAACGGATAGGATTATTAAACAAATACGTCAACACTTTCATTCCCTCTAATGATTACATATATAACGGATAGGATTTATTAAACAAATACGTCAACACTTTCATTCCCTCTAATGCTTACATATATAACGGATAGGATTTATTAAACAAATACGTCAACACTTTCATTCCCTCTAATGCTTACATATATAACGGATAGGATTTATTAAACAAATACGTCAACACTTTCATTCCCTCTAATGATTACATATATAACGGATAGGATTTATTAAACAAATACGTCAACACTTTCATTCCCTCTAATGATTACATATATAACGGATAGGATTTATTAAACAAATACGTCAACACTTTCATTCCCTCAAATGATTACATATATAACGGATAGGATTTATTAAACAAATACGTCAACACTTTCATTCCCTCTAATAATTATATATATAACGGATAGGATTTATTAAACAAATACGTCAACACTTTCATTCCCTCTAATGATTACATATATAACGGATAGGATTTATTAAACAAATACGTCAACACTTTCATTCCCTCTAATAATTCTATATATAACGGATAGGATTTATTAAACAAATACGTCAACACTTTCATTCCCTCTAATGATTATATATATAACGGATAGGATTTATTAAACAAATACGTCAACACTTTCATTCCCTCTAATGATTACATATATAACGGATATGATTTATTAAACAAATACGTCAACACTTTCATTCCCTCAAATGATTACATATATAACGGATAGGATTTATTAAACAAATACGTCAACACTTTCATTCCCTCTAATGATTACATATATAACGGATAGGATTTATTAAACAAATACGTCAACACTTTCATTCCCTCTAATGATTACATATATAACGGATAGGATTTATTAAACAAATACGTCAACACTTTCATTCCCTCTAATAATTCTATATATAACGGATAGGATTTATTAAACAAATACGACAACACTTTCATTCCCTCTAATAATTATATATATAACGGATAGGGTTTATTAAACAAATACGTCAACACTTTCATTCCCTCTAATGATTACATATATAACGGATAGGATTTATTAAACAAATACGTCAACACTTTCATTCCCTCTAATAATTATACATATAACTGATAGGATTTATTAAACAAATACGTCAACACTTTCATTCCCTCTAATGATTACATATATAATGGATAGGATTTATTAAACAAATACTTCAACACTTTCATTCCCTCTAATAATTATATATATAACGGATAGGATTTATTAAACAAATACGTCAGCACTTTCATTCCCTCTAATGATTATATATATAACGGATAGGATTTATTAAACAAATACGTCAACACTTTCATTCCCTCTAATAATTATATATATAACGGATAGGATTTATTAAACAAATACGTCAACACTTTCATTCCCTCTAATGATTATATATATAACGGATAGGATTTATTAAACAAATACGTCAACACTTTCATTCCCTCTAATAATTATATATATAACGGATAGGATTTATTAAACAAATACGTCAACACTTTCATTCCCTCTAATGATTACATATATAACGGATAGGATTTATTAAACAAATACGTCAACACTTTCATTCCCTCTAATGATTACATATATAACGGATAGGATTTATTAAACAAATACGTCAACACTTTCATTCCCTCTAATGATTACATATATAACGGATAGGATTTATTAAACAAATACGTCAACACTTTCATTCCCTCTAATAATTATATATATAACTGATAGGATTTATTAAACAAATACGTCAACACTTTCATTCCCTCTAATGATTACATATATAACGGATAGGATTTATTAAATACGTCAACACTTTCATTCCCTCTAATAATTATATATATAACGGATAGGATTTATTAAACAAATACGTCAACACTTTCATTCCCTCTAATGATTACATATATAATGGATAGGATTTATTAAACAAATACGTCAACACTTTCATTCCCTCTAATGATTACATATATAACGGATAGGATTTATTAAACAAATACGTCAACACTTTCATTCCCTCTAATAATTATATATATAACGGATAGGATTTATTAAACAAATACGTCAACACTTTCATTCCCTCTAATGATTACATATATAACGGATAGGATTTATTAAACAAATACGTCAACACTTTCATTCCCTCTAATAATTATATATATAACGGATAGGATTTATTAAACAAATACGTCAACACTTTCATTCCCTCTAATGATTATATATATAACGGATAGGATTTATTAAACAAATACGTCAACACTTTCATTCCCTCTAATGATTACATATATAACGGATAGGATTTATTAAACAAATACGTCAACACTTTCATTCCCTCTAATGTTTACATATATAACGGATAGGTTTTATTAAACAAATAATGCGTCAAAATTGTCATTCCCACTAATGATTACATTTATAATGGTATTATCTCTTATTCTCATGCGTCAAAACTTTACTACCGGTAATGGTAATTTTTTTATAAGCCTAGCTTAGATTTGGTCCACTGAGAACCGAAATTAATAGTCATTCGTAATTATTCTAGCGAGACAAGCTTCCTCGCAATTACACTCCGCAGATTTGTTATTTTCTGTAATGATTGTATATATGGCGATGAGTATTTATTCAAGGCTTTAGAGACGAATGAATTTCTAACAGTCATTGTATATATGAATCAGTAATTTTTGTGGAGTTTTTTTGCAGTGGAGGCTTGTATTAGGTTGGTGCAAAAATAATGACGTAATAATGTCGTTTTTTGACGTATTTTAATGTCAAAAACGACATTATTACGTCATTATTTTTGCACCAACCTAATAATTGTACTATATCGGCCCTAAATAATTTCGACGTACAAAACGTTAGGAACTTGATATAATAAGTATTACGCAGAGTAATCTTGTTGTGGTCGCTGACTACTTTCGTATTCGGCTCTCGACTACTGTCGTCCGACATCGACGCTATTTAGTAACTGCCCCACGCAGTCATATGTGGCACAAGGCCGAATTCACTGTGGGGTTCCTGAGGCCGTAGTCTCGGCTAAAAATCCCCGTAGACCCCGCATAAATGGGATCGTGTCTGTCTACCTCCCCGGACGAAACTCTGCCCTTCGGCATAAACTCGTCCGGGTTCCTCTCTACCCGAAGGCAGAGAGTTCGACTGTCGTCCGACATCGACTAATATTTAGTCACACACCCCACCAAACTCGAGTGTATCATGTGGCACAAGGCCGGTTTAACGTGTGATCTCCGAGCCCGTGGGATCTCCGAGCCCGTGTGCTCGGCCAAAAATATACCCTCTGGACCTCTATAAACAGTTTCAGGGTCGGTTTACCTCCCCGAAAAAAAAAATTCTGTTTTTTACGTATCTCCTACGTTTTGGGTCCACTTTTAAATGATAAGTTGCCTTTCTTTTTCTCATTCACTATACTCAACTTTTTTAAGTACACCGTTTTTCTCTAATCTGTCCAATTCTTTATCTATCAGTTCATTTGAGGCAAACGGCACATTCCTTTTCTTTTTGAATACCGCCTGAGCGTTTTCTTTCAGCTGGGATTTTGCCTCCATCTTGGTACACGTTCCCAACTCCGGAGAAAAAACAGTAGGAAATGTTTCCTTAAGTTTCTTTACTAATTTTTGGGCTTCGTTGTTTAAACTTTCTACCTTGTAACAGAAGGAATTTATCGGTAGATCCCATAATTGAAATTCTGCTATTCAATTAGTACCAAGTAAGTTCGTGGTATTTTCTATGACAAATAGTTTAGCTTTTCGCGTTTTTTTTTTATTTAACGTAACGTTTGTAACAACTTCCCAATAAATTGTATTTTTCTCCAGTCACTGACCTCGCGATTTTCTTTGTCTTCATTAAAGTTGGTTTCCCCGTATGCAAATTTATGACAGATAGATCTGAGCCAGTGTCAAGTTGCATTTTTATATTTTCATTACTTATTTCGTCGGTAACAACTTTTCTGGTTATTCCATCTTTTACCTCATTGGACTTTAATTTTCTTATTTTATTGTCTTTATTTTTTGACCTGCAGTGTGAGCTTTTATGACCCACTTTTTTACAGTTGAAACATATTTTATTCCTAAAATCGCAATATCTATACCAGTGTAGTTCACCGCAAGGAAAACATGGCTTCGGGAGTTTTTGTTTATTTTTCTCTGGTATTTCGCTTTTTGCTTGATAATCCGCAATTTTAGAATTATTTATGGTAAACTGACTTTCTTCTTTGTAGTGTATTTTCCTTGCATGCGAAACGCCAGACTGTTCTATCTTTTTTAAATTTTTCTTGACTCTAACATATCTTGTGCGGTCTTCTGCCAATTTCTGTACCGCAATACTTGGATCGCTTTCCAATTTTGCCAGTTCTAATTTTCTCACCTCTGCGTCTCTTTCCGATACCATGCATTGAACAAACACTAAGCACTTAAAATTGTCTGCGCTTAACTCTGCTAGCATGAATTCTTCACCGCGCTTATTCACATCGACTGCGTACGTTATATAGTCTTGTTCGTCATCTTTCATCGGATTCAAACATTTCCACCTCTTGTGAAACAGAGATGTCTTTTTACTAAATAATTCACTTAATATATTTACCGCCTTGGTAAAATTTACCGCCTTGGTAAAATGTCAACTTTCTATTTTTTCGGTAAAATGTAGTTTACCAATTTTTTTATGCTCAGCAGTTCCTAATTTGCTTAAAAGAAGCCTAACCTTCTTTCCTTCAGACAACGAGTGGCAGTCCTCGTTATACACGTCCGTATATTTTTTATAATACTCCTCAAAAGTTATATCTTCATCTGGACTGTACGGGAATATTTCAATTGAATTCCATAATGTATTCCCTGGGAAAGAATCATTTTGTAGATTTTTCTCTTTCCTCTTCTCAGCCATTTCCAGAATTTTGTTTTGAAACTCGCTATGCATCTCTTCCATTTTTTGTTGGAATTGCGTTTGTCTATTAAAAGTTTCCTCCTGTAGCTGCGACTAGAATGTTTTTGTTGCTCTAATATTGTCATCCGTTGTTCCGACTGGAACTTAAAGAATTCCCGGAATATATTTTTGTATTCCTCCATCTTCGCAAAATTTTACACAACGCCTCAATACTGTAAAGGGGGACTTACGAATTTGCAAATCGTGACCTATTTGAGCAAACTGTATTATCGGGAAAAAATATTTCTTTTTTCATTTGAGAATACGACAGATTTTCTCGTCACAAAGTTGACGTCTTGGCTTGCGAAAAACTTTCCCATTTTTTTTTAAGTGTGAATCCGAGACTTTGTCGCCGAAGTTATTGTGGTGAGATAATTTTTTCTTCCTCCGTATGAGTGCCAATCCTCGTCGCCAAAGTTATTGTGGCGAGCCATTTTTTATCTTCCACCGTATGAGTTCGAATTTTCGTCGCCAAAGTTATTGTGGCGAGCAAATTTTTTCTACCTCCGAATGAGTGCGAATTCTCGTCGCCAAAGTTGTTGTAGAGTTATTTCGCAGTGGAGGCTTGTATTTGTACTAAATCGGTCCTAAATTAGTTCGACGTACAAAACGTTAGAAACTTGATATAATTGGTATTACGCAGAGTAATCTTGTTGTGGTCGCTGACTACTTTCGTATTCGACTAACTGTCGACTACTGTCGTCCGACATCGACTAGTATTTAGTCACCACCCCCCACGAGGGTATCATGTGACACAAGGCCGGCTTAACGTGGGATCTCCGAGCCCATAGGCTCGGCCAAAGATATACCCATTAAACCCGTATAAACGGGTTCAGGACTGGTTTACGTCCCCGAACGAGACTCCGCCCTTCGGCGTAACCTTGTTCGGGTTCCTCCCCGCCCGAAGTCAGAGAGTTTAACCGTTCAGCCGGTCGTCCGACATCGACTGACCCTCGTTTCTCTTACTACTTCTACTTATATCAGGTGGGAGAGTCTGTTAACTATAGAATAGGTGTGTTTCACCATAACAGTAAGTTTCAGAGTTTTCCTTTTCATACATGAGTTGCCATCCAAATCTAAAGAACCTGGTATGTATATAACTAGATGGAAAAGATGATTGATACCTTCCCCATGGGTATTAGCATGTGTGTAATGGATTCGACTGTAATTCGAACTCGGCTCTCTGATTCCTCAATCCGTGTCGCTATCCAATACTAACCATCAGTCAGTTATGTGCCATCCGTGATACATGCTTAGGTGAGGTCGTCCCCTGGTCGCAGCGCCAACCGTGTCGTTCTATCCCAGTCTACCACGGCACCAACTGTGACGTCCTACTTTGACTCCCAGTCTGCCTACCCACGTTGTGAATTGATCTAGGCAGAGGAAATCAATCAGTCGTCGGGGCCGTACTGCAAACCGAGTTCAACGGGAGTGATACCACACAGATATGCATAAAAGGCAATAAAATGAAAACTCAAAAGTTCAAAGTATCAAAGAAAAAGGTAACAAACTTTATGTATAGTTGTTCGATACATAGGACTGCATCTATCTCCCGACCCATTCTATGGATTGTGACACGTCGTTTTCCGCTAGGCAAGTTTTAACACTTCAAGTCGTCTGCTCTCTAAGAAATTGGTGTTTCGGTGGGTCTTTGGACGAAAGTCAAAAGAAAAACTTATTTCGGTGATCTGGATCTAAGTCGCTCTTCAAAATAATTGTTCTTGGTTTGAAGATGGGTCCGGAATGTGCGTGAATCCTGGTCAGCTATCTGCGAGGCTTGCCTCAACCGGAGACTGACTCTGGGAACTGCTGGGACTCGACTCATTTCTGCTCGTTGTGGCTTCGTTTATATGGGCGCCGACAAAAACCGGGGTGAGTTTGTCGGCGCCGGGGGGTTCCTCGATAATTCTAAATACATATCCATCTCTCTGGTTAGGAATTTCCACCTTTTTCCATTTTGGGGAACCTTTCCTCACTCCCACCTTCTCATCATACTTCAGAGGGGCGTGAACTGCCCTCCCCACATCTTCGTGGCAACCTCTCTTACTCATCCTCCAGATGGGCGGCAACAGCCTCCCTCGTACATCACGTGATCACCACTCGACCAATGATGTCTTAGTCGGGCGTGGACGAATCTGCGGCTTTGTTTCAGGAAGAAAAAAAATATCTTGCTTAAAAAAATTATCTCTTCTCTTTCCCTTTTCTTCCCCTTAATGGTTTATCAATTCTCCAGCCGCGAACGGGACAATATGACAATGGCGGTCATAACTTTTGTTCTACACGTGGTTTACGTCAGGTATTTTATCGCTAATTATCAGAATGTGTGGTCTTCTTAACACGGTCTCAAAAAGAAACATCTCCAAAGTTCCAGTCAGTCTGTCGCCTCGAAGAAAGAAAAAAAACACATTCATTTTCCTTCGGTACAAATTCCTGATAACAAAATTTTATTATCGCAGGCCAAGAATGTTCCGTCGGACGCTCGTGGGTGGTTTTTAATTTTTCCTATCTGTCCAAGTCCTTTTAGTTGCCTGTTTTTCGTCACTTAACGAAATAACATTTTCATTTGAATTTTTTTTTTCCCGTACCAATAGTTTGTTTTCATATCCTTAGATAACACAGCCGATGCCAAAACATATCTGATGCTTTCCTTCTTTCCCTTTCTTTTTACTCAGAATTTCACTGTCATTGTAATGACACTCTTTCGCCATTTGTTACTTATCAAAATATCCTTTTATCCATTGTCTCTTAGCTGTGTGTGTGTTCTTGCTTATCACTCACGATTCGGTTCTTAGCCTCTCCTTTTCTTCTTTTCTTTCTTTTCCCTTTCTGCCTCGTTAAATGGTGCCACAAGGGTATTAGCACGTAAGTGAATGTTATGGATTCGACTGGAATTCGAACTCTGCTCTCTAATTCCTCAATCAGAGCCGCTATCCACTACGCCACCGTGTCTCCAATTTATTTTGTTTTTTATAATATGCATTCGCAGTGCTTAGCATTTTATAATCGACGTTCACATTTTTTTACCATTACTCCTTTTCTACTGCCTAGAATAAATCATTTTTGCATAATTACTCATATCTTTTGGTAAAAGACTAAATGTCCACTGCAGATAGATATTTAGAGGTTTTAAACAAAAGTATAGTTCTAGCTCCTAACTGATCAACCGTTTGACAAATTCTGATTATTCGGTTGATTATTGAAAACCTCATGGCAAAACATCTACAGCTCGACTTACTGTTTTTTTCCTAGAGTTCTCTAAACCCTTCGTTTCTTTACATTAGGAGAAAATAGAGAATGTCTTTCTGGTATATGGCACTGCCTCTACCCACCGAAACACTAATTGCCATAAAGATGCTATAGAAAAATACCAAATCTTTGGTTAGATCCCCAGATAGAGACACTAACTTCTTCGACATTAAAGCAAGGGTCCTTCAGGGTGTACCGTTTCTCTTTGTCGTCACCATTGATTACGTATTGAGAATTTCCCCTGATAACATCATCTAGGTTTTACTTTATCACCAAGACTCAATTTGATATCATGCAAAATTGTTGACCGATATTGGCTATTAAGATTATGTAGCTATTACTGCAGACACCATTACCAATGACACAGTCCCTAAGTTGTTGGAACTTTGCTTTGGCCAATCCTTTCTTCAGCATTCTACAGGTTTACAGCTCAAATATTTCAATAACAAAAATTGGTAAACTCAGCCATTTTCTTTTTATCACTCTTAGCTACGTTTCGCGAACTTCATTTGACAGTCATTATCATCATTTTCATTGTGTCGTCTGCCAATTCCTGGCTGATTATGTGACTCTTGATAACAACACCTAATTGAAAAGTGATTTTACAATTACATGACAAGAGTAGACAACTGTCTTTCAAAAGCTGTTTGGAATTATTGAGCTCATTATTTGTGTTCCTAAGTAGTTTGAACATTGTTTTGGCCAATCCTTTCTTCAGATTTCTACAGGTTTACAGCTCAAATATTTCAATAACAACAATTGGTAAACTTGGCCATTTCTATTGTGGAAGCATTTTGGCAGGTTATTGAAGGCGTCAGGGCAAAGAATCTACAGGCCACATTACTTTTTGTATATTTCTCTAAAGTCTTTGATTCTGTACATAGGGGAAACATAGAGAAGATCCTTTTGGCATATGTTACCTCACCAACACCCCTGACCCTGGAGACAGTAGCTGCCATAATGACATTATACAAAAAGATATTAGATCCCCTAGACAGAGACACTAACTTCTGTGACATAAAAGCAGGGTTCCTTTAGGGTGACACTCCTGCACCTTTTCTCTTTGTTATCACCCTTGGTTATGTATTGAGAACTTCACTCAACAAACATTTAGGTTTTACTTCATCACTGAAACTCTCAAGTTGATATCCTGCAAAATTGTTGACTGATATTCACTATGCAGATGACCCAGCTGTCACTGCTGTCCTACATCATCTGGAAAATGCTGCTAAAGATGTTAGACTCTATGTCTATGCCTCTAAAGATGAATTCATAGGCTTCAACCAGCAAGGCTCAGATGAATGAATAAAATCCGTCTCAGATGAATGAATAAAATCCGTCGAATCTTTTATATATCTAGTAAGTGAAATAAATTCTACTGAAAAGAATATGAAAATTCGCATAGCAAGAGCGTCGTCCACCTTGAATGAAATGGAGGCAATCTGAAAATCTGATTAACCAGCTAACCTCAAACGGAGATACTTTCTCGTCACTGTAGAGTCCTTGTTAATGTAGGGTGCACTGCTTGTGCTTTAACTAAAACCCTTGAACTTAAGCTAGATAGAACCTATACATAAATACTGAACCCTTTATTTCGCTCGCTGGGGTAGACTGTTAAAGTTTCACGTGCCACGTCTAATGGATGTCAGTTATCAGTTATCTCCTGTTAATTCCCCTCACCAAGTTCTCCACCGCCTTAAACAGGTATTGAACTCACAACTCTTTGGATCCTGTCACTGGATCTAACTAATGCTTTTATCCACTGTGCAATGAGTCCTTAAGGCACGTGGAACTAGAACAGTCTACCCCAGCGAGCGAAATAAAGGGTTCAGTTCGACATTCCAACCACCTGAAGACCGGAGCGTACAACGGTCGAAACGTTGTGATAAATATGGCAACAAAGATGAAGGCAATAGTCCGAATAATGTAAATAATGTACATAATACCTCATCTCAAAAATACAGACTGTTATAAAACTGGATTTTACGGTTGGCATTAATGTCTGAAACAAAAGCTTAAAATAATACAGTAATAGAGTATACCGTCGTTCAGTGACAACCATTGCAATGAGCAGACGTCATACTCATATCGGATGGATGAGTCCCTGTTCAACAATTAGGTTGGAAAAGGTCGGTCGTTTTTCTACACACTATTAATTCTCTTTAGTTAATGATTATCCTGTTACTTTTGAGTCCAAATCAACACTACTGGGTCCATGGAAAATAATCGTGTGGATTTAAACGTTGGCTCAGTGATTTGGAGACACTGCCATTGTATTCAATCCAGGGTACTGTGGACAGACTCAATGGAAACATGGTCAGATTTCACTGAGCAGCCCTAAATAAGAACACGATGAGATATCACTAGACATGGGCAGCTGAATAAGAAGAATATAACTTCCTGGATTAAATAAATAATCTATTCAAAAGAAAATTCTATTAGGTTAGGGTCAAATATCGATCCGGGGTTCAAGTTCATTATTAGTGTTATGGGATCTTACCCATAATAATAATAATAATGGACTATTCCATACTTAATAAATACTGCGCCTCAGGAGTAGGCAAGAAGTCCGTCGCACAACGGTTCGGTTCAACTCTCTGCTTTCGGGCGGAAGGAACCCGAAGGAGGCTACGCCGAAGGGTGGAGTCTCCTTCGGGGAGGTAAACCGACCCTGAACCCGTTGATACGGGTTCAAATGGGCATATTTTTGCTGAGCCCACGGGCTCGTAGATCCCACGTTAAAAAGGCCTTGTGCCACATGACGCCCTCGTGGGGTGGGTGACTGAATATCGTCAGTCGTTTAATTCCTGACCGACTGTTCGGTTGAACTCTCAGCCTTCGGGCGGGGAGGAACCCGAACGAGGATACGCCAAAGGGTGGATTCTCTTTTGTGGAGGTAAACCGGCCCTGAACCCGTATATACGGGTCCCATAGGCATATTTTTCGGCCGAGCCTACGGGATCGGAGATCCCACATTAAATAACCGGCCTTGTGCCACATGGTGCCCCAGTGGGGGGGGGTGACTGAATATCGTCAGTAGTTCAAGTGTGGACCGGCTGATCGGTTGAACTCTCTGCTTTCGGGCGGGGAGGAACCCAGAGGAGGCTACGCCGAAGGGCGGAGTCACTTTCGGGGAGGTAAACCGGCCCTGAACCCGTATATACTGGTTCAAGGGGCATATTTTTGGGCCGATGCCACGGGCTCGGAGATCCCACATTAAATAACCGGCCTTGTGCCACATGATGCCCCAGTGTGTGTGGGGGGGGTGACTGAATATCATCATTAGTTCAAGTCGAGTCAGTAGTTCAAGTCGAATCAAGAGTCGAGTCAGACGCAGTCCGAAACAGAGTCGCGTTCAGACAATTACTGAAAGACATTGGAATAGTGATACTGGTCGAGACTACATTGTTCTCCCTACTAAACCTGATTGTTCATACTAACACTTTCTACTTCTCTGTATATATTCGTGTTTGTAATATATCTGTGTTATTCCATATCCGTGTTCGAGTTCTTTATTCGTTCTACCTTGGACTATCACCGTGGTACAAGGAACCGAACAATAACAATTAGTATAAAATTATGTACACAGTAACTGTAGTTGAAGTTATCCAATTACTTTCAATGTATATTTAGTTGAAGCCATAAAATTGTGTTCCACATATTTAAATTTCGGGATTAAATAGCCCATAGGGGTGTTGATATACCGCTAAACAAAATCAACCAATCAAAGCAAAATGTCACAACCTTTGATCAGTCAGATCACCAAAAAGTTAAGACAGTTAAATGATTAAAATCATTGAAGAAAAGTGAACGGATAGACCCTAACCCTAAACAAGAAACAAGGGATTAATTAATAATAGAATTAAAAATAGAAAGAGTACTTTTAATTTAAAATTAAAAAAAATAAAACTATGTAGTAATTGTTCTACGAAACAGTTTTTATTTTTAATTTAAAAAAAGCGAGGTATTATATGTCTTTTTTGATTCACCCATCATCTTTTTGAAGTTGCTAGTTCTGGGTATGACGATAAACTACATCCAGCAGCAAGGACAATGATCGGGAGATTCGAAGTTTTGAGAAACGTGGAACCACCTCTTAATTGCGGTTGTTCCCAGGTCCAACCTGACCCGGTGTGGTAGCACCGGTTAGGGTCCCGGTTATGGGCAGATAAGTATATTCCGGTTTGAAGTAATCGGATGTCTATTAAACTAATGAGCTGAGATACAGTGAAATACTCTGTCTGTGGATTAATTATATATATATATATATATATATATATGTGTGTGTGTGTGTGTGTGTGTGTGTGTGTGTCTCTATTCATAGTATTATGGTGTAATTATTGTTTCACTCGCTGACCTCTACACGTCGTTGAGTAGATTGTAAGTATAATCGCACTGGACATCCTAATGATATATTGGGTTCTTGTTATAAATCTATCAATCAATCAATTTATCTATCTTTATATATATATATATATATATATATATATATATATATATATATATATATATATATATATATTTTGAACAATAAAAATTAAAAAATTAAAATCCTCAGACACACTGGGTTGTAGATTAATATTCTTTCGTTTTTTTATTATTATTCCATTTAGATTCCTCGACTAGTTTCGGCCGAAATGGCCATCATCGGGAGGAGAAATATTTCTGCTTGCTGCTAGCACTAAACTACAGAAAATATAATTCTTGTTATAAATCTATCAATCAATCAATTTATCTATCTTTCTATATATATATATATATATATAGATAGATAGAGAGAGAGAGAGAGAGAGAGAGAGAAAGACAGACACAGAGACAAAGATAGAGAAATATGACAAACTGGCAAGGTTTTTGTTCCAGTTAGATTTTTCTAAATACTCTTTGCAGATACATAGAATTATACAAACATATATATATATATATATATATATATATATATATATATATATATATATATAATTAATTATTTAAAAATATGATTCCAACTCGCTACATAAGAGTTCTCATGTTTCAAAACAAGAGCCGAAAACTTCAATATAATTATTTGAATTAAATTGAATTAAAGTACTAAGCTCTGTTCCATCTTCAAGTGAAATTTTTTTTTGAATAACTTATTTCTGAAATTTACCTGTTTTATAAGCATATTCAGTATTGAAATCAAAATTTCTATGGTAACGGCTAGAGCAATTGTTTAAAGAAAAAGGGGTGTAAGATGTTAATAATTTTATCAGTATAAAGTTACATTCACAGATGTCAAGTCAGGGTAAGTTTGTGGTGTCTAAATTTAAAGCGGAATATGACATCTACTTTTGTATCGAGCACTACTTTTTTAAAATAATAACAAAAATACTAAAGAACTTTGGATTATTTACCTAACGAGTTCTTTCCTATTTTCTAAATATTTTTCACACAAACACACACACACACACACACACACACACACACACACACACACACACACACACACACACACACACACACACACATATATATATATATATATATATATATATATACATAACCTGGTTTGAAGCAATCGGATATCTAGCGACCTCTGATTAGCTGCGATACAACGAATCAATCTGTCTCTGTATGATATATATATATATATATATATATATATATATATATGGGTACTACCTACCTAGGTTTCACCACATGGGCTCATGAGGTGAGGGTGTACTGGCTAAGAAGGAATTAACGAGGAACAAATGTATTAATAAAATTACAGGTAAAACCTAAAATTAGTATAAGCCTAAAAAATCATTAAATACATGACTATATAAGGAATAAACTTTACGTATATATATATATATATATATACTTCACAGACAATACTGTTTCGCTGCATCGCAGCTCCTCAGTGCGACTGGACAATCGAATACCTCAAACTAGGATTGAAACCCAACAGACTTGGTGTGTGTCAGAGCTTCTACCACTGAACCTTTCTCACTCGACTAAACGGACCGGCCAAATCTAGTGTATTGTTTTTACAAACGTAAACAAGTCTATCTTTTTGCTAGACTTTAGAGAGGCTTCTCTGTTGAACAGTGCCATAATATTTTTCTATCTATCTATCTATCTATCTATCTATCTATATATATATATATATATATATATATATATATATATATATATATATATATATATATATATATAGAGAGAGAGAGAGAGAATGGAAATCTATTTAACATCGGTGGGTTAAAAAATCTGGATAGCACAATTTTCAAAGAAATAGGCATCCGAGAAAATGGTACTATTTCTTCTTTTAAGAAAAATAATCAGCATCCTATTTCCATCAAAGGTAGGTTCCAACTACTCGATGCATGTTTTAAAACAAATCCCTAACCGTATTAGTTTTAGACTATCTACCAATTGTTCGAATGTTAATATTTTTAATCATCCTAGGGTATGAACAAGCCTTAGAAATTAGTGGGCACAAAATCAAATTGACATATTATCCTCTTAGTAAGCAAAATAAAAGGAAGAATAGGGCTAGGAATATTTTCTTGTTTAACCCTCCACATAATCTAGCCGTTAAAACCAAAATAAACAAAATCATTAGAAAAGAGTTTCTTCCCGTTCAACATAACGAACAAAATTTTCAATATAAATTACATTAAACTCGGCTAAAACTGTATGCCAAATATGGTTAGTTTAATTCTTAAATTTAATAGGAAAAATCATAACCAAATCAGAGATTAACCCCGCTAAATGTAACTGTAGGAATAAAGACACCTGCCCACACAAGGGCAAGTGTCAACAAGAATGAGTTGACTATAAAATTGAATTTAGTAGAAGTAATTAAATTGGAGGGCCGAGTTCGAATTCTAGTCGAATCCATTACATTCACTTATGGGCTAATAACCTTCGGGAATCCTCTTCTTTCTCCCAGGTAAATAGCTGGACAGGAAGGATGGCAACTGGTCTACCGAAGAAAGAAATGGCAACCTACTGTGGGCAAAAGTCTGCCTCGTCAGTCATATATCGAAAGATACATGATCGCCAAAGCGTGTATCACGCATGGCACATAACTGACTGATTTTTTGTGTATTGGATTCATGGGAGAGTATTAGTTCTGGGCATGACGATAAACTACATCCGGTAGCAAGGCCTCTGATCGCGAGATTTGACGTTTGAGGAGCGTTGACCCACTTCTCAATCGCTATTATTCCCATATCTATCATCACGAGAGTGGGTCGTACCTGTTAGGGCCCCAGTTCTGGACAAATAATGAACATCCAAACAAAAATCAAGATATTAGGTTGGTGCAAAAATAATTTTCTCACATAGTAACATATGTGAGAAAACGACATTATTTTTGCACCAACCTAATATTAGGAAAGTATAAAAATATATTTTTATAATAAAAATTACTAGCAATGCATTTTTATAACAATTATCAAGATTTTTTTTTTGTAGTAAAATTAAAAAAAGTTGATGTTTATAGTAAAAATTGAAGAAAATTTAAAAAAAATATTTGATATGATTAATTGAATTTATTGGAAGGAAAAACAAATTTTCACTTCTCCTTTGATTTTGTAAGGTAAAAAAAAATACAGCTAAGTAATAATGATTTTATCATGAAATTAATTATAAAGTTTGAATTTTTTTTATTTCGGCATTAAATAACCCATATAGGTGTTGATATGCAGCTAAACAAAACCAAACAAGCCAATTCTGTGGAATATTCGGTCGATTTCAGAATATGAGAGTTGAGAAAAATGTCTTCTCGTATAAAATCACGTATAAAATTTCGTACATAGTCGCAAATCGTTTTTTTTTTCCTTTTATAGAGATTCAGAAAAAGTTTATAATATAAAAAACTTTTTTCTCAGTATTTTGCTTCAGATTCGAGTTTTTAGTAATACAACATTTTTTTGATGTTCAAGATTTTCACCATCAAAAAATCAAACGACAAAGAAATGTATTGCTCTTTATTGCACCCAGCGAAATTTAGTGCGACCATGTACACCCCAATTAAAATTTCCCTTCTCTTGAACAAGGTCATTCCAGCTGGCCGTTCATTAAGATCTCAACACTTTACTATGCATTTCACAACAATGTGTATCCTATTGATAAAACCAATTGTAATAATACATAGCTATTTATGAACATCGTATTGGCTGATACGTGTTCATATTAATGGAACATTAAATTGGTCGGCCTGGTGACTTTGATAGCATATATGCAGCTGTAAGCGCCTTATCAAATACTCTTGCAGCCAAAACGCATTTCACAAACTCTTCGAAGGAAGATGTAAAAACAGAAAACATCACAGACACACAGAAATAGATAGATAGATAGATAGATAGATAGATTAGAACAGAAATAGATATTAACAGACGAAGAGATAGATAGATAGATAGATATTAACAGACGAAGATATAGATAGATAGATAGATAGATAGATAGATAGATAGATAGATTCGAACAGAAATAAATATTAACAGACGAAGAGATAGATAGATAGATAGATAGATTCGAACAGAAATAAATATTAACAGACGAAGAGATAGATAGATAGATAGATAGATATTAACAGACGATAAATAGATAGATATTAACAGACGAAGAAATGAATAGATATTAATAGACCAAAAGATAGAGAGATAGATATGAACATAAATAAATAGATAGATAGATATTAACAGACTAAGAGATAGATAATTATGTAAATAGAGAGATACATACATACATACGTACAAACGAAGTGAGTGAAGTAGATTTGAAAAGAGTTACCTTTCTGACTTCAAGTTCTGCAGATACACCACACGTCACTTTATTGATTTCATTAACAACATATCCATCTCTTCCCACAGCTACGGTTACAATAGCAGGACAGAGTGGCACTTGGTTGGCAAATATTCTTCTTCTTCTTCTTCTTGTGTCGTGTCCTCTCAGGACGTAGGTGACCATGGTTCTCCACCTTCCTCTATCCGTTGCAGCTCTCAATAAGTTCCTCCCCTCTGCTTCCTCCGCATGACCACGTTCTGTCATCCACTTGCTTAAGCCCGCTAGGTATGTCCCTGCGTTCTATTCCCTTGTCTCTCTACCCCTCTATTCGACCCGGGAGTATCATATTTTCCAGACCTTCTTTCCTCATTATGTGTCTCAAAAACTTCAGCTTATATTAAGTATAAGCCTCCTCCTTGTTTGCAACCTCTCTAAGACCTCATCGTTGCTCACATGCTCAGTCAATGATATCCTTAGCATCCTTCTGTAGATCCACATCTCCGTTGCTTCGAGTCTCTTCTTCCTCTTCGAGGAAATTGTCCAAAGAAGGCCATATGTCACGTAACAGCTCAGTGTTCTTTTCTAGGAGATGGAAAACTGCCTAACTCCTGAGGGACGCGATAGCCATAATATCCCCGATACAAATAGAACCAGCAAGCCTCGCACTACTCAGAACTTTGCTATGACCCACAACTGTGAGATGGAAAGTAGTGATTACTACAGCAGGCTAAAATGCGCAAACTGAATAAATAATGATGATAAAATTGTTTACACAATATTTAGATTTTCGACAGTGTCATGCCGCTAAAAAAAAACAAACAAAAAAACAATCAAACCAAGTACAAGTTGTGGATCCTTTTATTCGAAATTCACAAATCCGAAACTCTCCAAAATCTGAAAGTTTTTCAAGTGTTGATATGACTTGCCAGAAATGGAAAATTTCAGACTGCAACATGGCTGCCCGCATGGCTAATTATTGTTTTGCAGCGTTACAAATAAAAAGCTGTCTTTATTTCAGTTTTCTTTACATTTAACTATAATCCAAATCCATGTAATGTTTTTTTTTTTTGTATGCATTGTAACACTTTAATCAAAATGCAACATCTTTGGTAGAGACTGACAGCTTATAAAATTTTCCTTCTCACACTCATAGTAACGTCATCGATGATGTCACCTTCCCCGCCAGTTTCTCACACCTGTTCTAGAAGTAGTGTTTGGTGTTGCATGTAGATATTTTTTGTAAGTAATAATCATGTTTTTTTGGGGTTTTTTTTTTTTTTTTGTACACATAACAGAAAGTAGAAATCATTATTCTTACGTGTAAACTTAATTTCACAATTTAAAAATCCATATAAGCATTATATAAATAGCATCATTCCATGTATGTGTAGGTGTACAAAATTTATCAAATATCTCTATCTATAAAAGGCAGGATGTGTGTGTAACGAATGCACGGACGCAATTTTCGACGGATTTGCACCAAAATTTACATGAACTTGCTCCAAGTTAGCAGAAAAGCCAAGACCTACTTTGCCAACTCCCATCGATAGTGGAAATAATCGATTTGTTCATGCTTCTACGGCAGTTTTCATGTAGTTTGCGGCCATTTTCTACTGGCCAGAGTGAGAGGCTATAGCTGGCTCCCACGAATAGGCAGGAAGATTCTATTGACTAGCGTGAGAGCCAACAGCTGACTGACACGAATGTTAACTAGCATGCTAGCATGCAAAAAAAATCGATAGCTGCATTCGTCACAAGTGGGAAAAATTAAAATCTGCATGGCACTTTACTCCAATTGGCTCATTCGCTTGCTTAAACTCAACGTTGATTCTGATTCCGCAGAACTGGGTTGGGTGTGAAAAAATATTTGTTGTTAACATTCTTTTTTCATTCGGTTTTTCCAGTTACAAGTCCTTTTTTTAAAGCTGATCGTTTTGTGTTCATTTTGTTTAGTTCTTTTTTCGTAACAGATTTAATGTTTAGTATAGAGCTTAGAAAAAAATTAGCAGTTTGAGATAGGCAAGAAGTAGGGCATGTAGCAACATCAGCACAGCAAAAGGCACTCCTTTAAAGGCAAGGAAGGGCAAAAATATTTTAAGTCAAGTGATAGCGATTACTGTATGAGTCGTATGATTTTTGAATCAAGCACGTGCAACGCTGGGCCATGCTGCTAGTTATTTTTATAAAACTAAATTCAGGGTATATTTTATGTATGTGTTGTGATATATGTATAAGCTTAGATTCAATTCCCAAGCTGCTCCATTTTATAAATGCTATATTCAAATTAAATAGACTCTATTCCAATATACGAAAACACCTGGAGAACGAAACACTCCGGAATATACTCTACTGTTTATCAAGAGTTATTTATGGTAGAAATATAATTTTAAGATATACTATATATTTATGGCTAAAAGTGCTCAAACTCAGGGATATTTTATGTTAACTAACTATTGTTTACAACAATCAGACTCCAATAAATTACTGGACTACGTCTTTTGTGTCTGTTTGTTATCATGATTATTATTTGAAAAGTTTAAATACTCGGGCGAAAGAAATTATGTTGATCGTCAGAAATCTGTAAGTAAATCAATATCTCCTTTGACATTATCCTGTACGCAAGACAATGAAATGTGAACAGGAGACGTCTAAGTTCGGCTCTGTTTACTTTAGAATTCTGGCCAGCTGGTAGAGAAGCAACGGTTTCATAGATTGCTTTACGGCATTTTGCGTAAAACCACTTGAATCGATTTTTTTTTTGCGATAATGTTAAAGGAAAATCAGCTCGTCTTTCTCAAAACATTCACCTTTTTTGACACAGAATATACGTTGTCTTCTCCCTTGCATATTTATCTGTTTGAAACTTCTATTTGAACAGTTGCTTGCTGCAATGCTTTGAGCAAGGAATGAGAAAAAATAAACCTCTGCATAGTGAAGTACAGACTGGGATGAATAAAACTTACATTGCGAAATTTTTTTCTGACACGTTAGTCATTAAAATATTTAGTTTTATTTTTTCATGCTTAAGAGTCACTTACGATAGATTCGGTTGGTTGATTTTTATTTTATTTAGCGACATCGAAACATCCATGGGTCGTTTAATGCCGAAAGATAAAGATTTTGCACGCAATTTTACGTTATTTTGTAGAGGGATAATATTGCTTTTAATCTTACAAGTCTTACTTAATTAACCCCCCGCCCCAGGGCTAAGAGAAAAGTGGATTCAAACATTTGCCACGAGTATTTGCGGTTAATAGAATATAACGAATCCAACAGGAATTAGAACTCGGATCCACGATTAAAAATTCAAGGCCATTATCCATTACACCAGCCGCATATCCAAGCTAACAGCACGTTATCTATTTACTGACCACAATGATGCGTGCTGAAAGATTTAAACAAGACCAGCACGCTCAAACCCTCAGTCACGATGATTTGTGAAGAAGAATTAATATATATGTTGTGGATTCCGAGATGAAATTTGAATGACAAACGCAAGAATTACATATAAGAAATTAAATGTAATTAAACAATAATACAATGGGTAATACTGTTAGTAAATCCAGGAACGCACTTAGTAGCAATATATCAATATATATATATATATATATATATATATATATATATATATATATATATATATATATATATATATATATATATATATATATATATATATAGTCTCGAAGTAGGACTTCCTTAGAGTCTACGTGATTGTAACTGTGACTTCTACAAGCGGTTACCTCACACTATTACTCTACCTCCAACTCAATCACAATCTCTACTCACTCACTCACTCACTCACTCACTGTATATCCTGACTGACTGGGTATTTAACGGCAGCAGTCCAAGTAACACTCTGGCCGAGTCCACTTATATGAAAAAGGGGAGGACCTCATAACAATATATATATATATATATATATATATATATATATATATATATATATATATATATATATATATATATATATATATATATATAATGAACATTGAAGTCAACACTCAGAGGCGATAGGTTGTTTTATGCTGGACACAATCGTCAGGCCACAGGTGTTCACTTTTATATTTACATACGCTCTCTCTCATATTGGCCACATTATCACATAAATATAGCACACCTTACAACTGTATTTCTTCATTCATATATATATATATATATATATATATATATATATATATAGATATAGATATAGATATAGATATATAGATAGATACATACATAGATAGATAGATACACACACATACGCACACACAGACACATATATTGATTTAATTTCAATGTATTTCACTAGTTTTTATTTACCCCACCTACCGCTGCTCATTGTTCTGAAGACTTACTTCTCCATTTTCTTTCCCCACACTCCTTTCTACAATAATGTAAATCCCCAGAAAAATTTTTCTTGGTCAAGCAATTCACTCATTTACTTCGTGTTCTCTTATGATTTAATCTTAAAGTAATTTTTTAATATGAATTATTTTTAATATATAATATTTTGTAATTTCGGTCAGATGAGACAGTTATTAAAAACTTAACTGTCGAAATAATTTTTTCTTTTTTCCACACACACACGAACACACATACACGCACACGCACACGCACATAGACACCCACAGCTACATACACCCCCCCACATATATATATGTGTGTGTGTGTCTGTGTGTGAATAAAAAGTGACACAAATGGAAACTATAGTTCGCCCACCTGTTTGCGTCCACTGAAGGACTTTATCAAGAAAACTTCGGCTAAGTATAGGTTTTCCGCTTCTAAAGATACACTCCACGTAAGAATCTCTCTCTCTCTCTCTCTCTGTATATGTATATATATATATATATATATATATATATATATATATATATATATATATATATATATATATATATATATATATATATGAAATTTCTTATGTATATTATTCATATATTATATATGCGCGGTACTTAATGGAAAGCGCTCACCATCAGTGATAGTGCTAACATATTGAGTAGGATTGATGTGAGTTTATGACCCTCTGTTTCACGCTATTTGCGATCGTCATATATATAGATCAATCCAACTATATATATATATATATATATATATATATATATATATATATATATATATATATATATGGTAAAGGTAATAAATCCTTTAGTATATATTATAGTGGATACTAGTAATATAAAATATTAAAAGCTATCCATTATTTGCAAATAATTAATAAACGAAAAATAAAAAATAAAAATTGATTTTGGATTTTATTTTTTATTAATATATATATATACTTATATATCTATATCTATCTATCTAGCTATCTATCTATCTATCTCTCTCTCTCTCTCTCTCTATATATATATATATATATATATATATATATATATAGTATCTATTTTACTGTTACATACATTTCCATGGTAAATGCTTATTTAGAATAGATATGGCTATCTTTACATGAAATAATATTAATGATTAATCTGTAGACGCTTTAGATGTGAAAATAATAACGTCTGCTTTCTTTCAGTTTTGAGGTAAGAAAAGAAGAATTTAGGAACACAGACAGAAAGAAATTATTTATTTTTTTCCCCTCCTCCCACTCGAAATCCCACGTAAAACTAAAATGGAAATCGGATTTGTTTATATTTAGTGTTAGCTCGGCCAACTTTCAGGATGATGATTCTGTGTATATTTAGTCACTTATGTCAAAATATTACGAGGATTTTCGTACGTTTTTTTTTTCCGACTTTATGAACAGAGAAGAGTTAATGCTTATATACCCGCTCTAACAGCAAAATTGTCCAGATCGTGTAACAGCATAATTGTCCATCCTACAAAATGTTTAATATTTAAAAAAAAACAACAAAAAAAAACACACATACTAAATTAATTGAATTTTTTTACCGCGTTATCACATAAGACATTTATCCATAGTGACACCACTTGACGTAAGAATCACTGAAAAACCATTTGAATTATTCAGCTAGGAAGAAAACAAGTAAAAATCGTTTTGTGTCAGACCCTTTCTCTTCCCAGCTGAGCAATGGGGAGAGGAAAAAAATCTTTCAATCCCTCACCAATGGTACCAACATTATTACTCTGGCTTCTATCATCAAAGTCTGTTCAAGAACGATCAAGATATTGATGAATAAGTTTGAAACAGAAGTAACAGTAGAGAGGAAAACTGTATCAAGAGGTCACAACAGGAAGACGGATCACCATTTCAACTTAGAGTTAAGAGATCAATTAGAAAAGATCTAACTTAATCGATTAGATGTTTTGCACATGAGAGAGGAGTTTCAGCTATGTCAGTCCAAAGAACAGTGAAAATTTGAAAATGAAATCGTATGTGAAAACTGTGTGACACCTTGTTCCTCCAAGACAGAAATTTAGAAGGATAGAGAGTGCTAAAAATCATCTTGAATAAGTTTGAAAATAATTCTGCAATAATATATATATATATATATATATATATATATATATATATATATTGACAAAAGCCTTTGACACTGTGAATCAAGAGGCTGTTTGGCAAGCCTTGAGGAAACTCGGAATCCATGAAAACATTGAGTGGCGCGGTATCTTGAATTTTAGCGTTCCTAATTACATTTTGCTCCACAACTGAAGTTTTCTGGATTTTGTAGTCAGCGTTTATTTGGAGGATTGCATCTTCTTAAACGCGGCTTTTTACAGCCTCTTTTTAAAATATACTATTTTAAATTGTATTTTATATATATATATATATATATATATATATATATATATATATATATATATATATATATATATATATATATATATATATATATATATCAATAAAATGCCTGTCAGGTGAAAATACTAACAAAAGTAAAACGATACAAGAACGAGAAATTCAAAGAAAAATGGTTAATAAGAAAAGATTTAAAGGCAGACCCCTACCTATATCATAAATAAGAGTGCTTAATGCCTCGGTTATTAAGTCAGATCCCAAACGATTTGAAGTGTAATGCGTGTTTTATTATTATTATTTGTATTCCGATGATAATTTTCTTTCGGAAAAGTTATTAACTTCAAATCTTTACTTGAAAAGACAAACGTTAAAAGAAAAAAGAAAAGAGAAAAAGTTGTCACCGTTTGTGATTCCACCATTCTACACAAGATTAGAATATCTGGCCATAAAGAAATCGCAGAAAGGATAAAAATGCTGTCATTCATGAATGGAGATAATAAACATCTTTTCAAGAATTTAATTCTTACCGAGAATCGTAACATGGTATTGACAAATAGAAACCATAACAATTTTTATTCGGGGAAAAGAGAAAAAATATAACCACCAACATTTGTATTATGAAGTGATAAAACCTATTTAATATCATCTTCCAACACTTACTCTTACTTATATATATATATATATATATATATATTTCAATTAAAAGGTGTAAATATAATTCATGAATCATTCATACAAAAAACAAATTTAATGGAAATTAAAATAAATGTTCCAACGTGCACCTCTCGGATAATAAGTGTGACATTACTGAACAATATAGTTCATGCCATATTCACGGAAAAAATTACCAGTAAAAAAGAATTCGTACAAAAACGCAGAACCTTAAAATTTAAATTCAAACTCATTGTTGTGACCGCACGTTCCAAAACAATAACACATTTCTCATAGAATTTTTTCGGATTGCATCATTATTTTCGTTGTCCTCTTATTACTGAGAGTAAAAACAAGAACAAAATCTACTTCCATACCTGATGATGTCTGTAGGAACAGACGAAAGCTTGTAAAAAATTAAAAAGACCTGATGCAACTGGAATTTATAAACGGGGATCATATCATTCATATACAGGTTCGGGGTTGATGTATCTTATTTACATTGTTTGCGACGAAGTATTCTCGCCATTTAAATCATTAACCTCTATATTTGTTTTTTTGTATGAAGGATTCATGAATTTATATATATATATATATATATATATATATATATATATATATATATATATATATATATATATATAGTTGCTTCTAATGCTCTGGCTAGAGCTGCTTGGGGATTGTAGTGGGGGCACAGTACCACCACAGAATTTGTGATCGAGCGGCGCTATATCGTTACCGAGAACAATTGGTATGCCGTTTTCCTCCTAACGTAACTGTTTCAATTCTCGGCAGTGGATGCGCACTGCTGATGATTCCCAGATATAGGACGAAACGGCCGTCCATTGCATTCTGTTGAGGTTTCTTCTAGACTCGATGAATTATTTAATTTATATATATGCAATGACAAAAACAAAGTAATATATAAATTGCAACGTTCACAGTATTAATCCAAAAGAGCGCACCATACCGATAATAGAGCGTTTCTTGTGCTTAAACTTTTGATCGGCAAAAGAAAAATTGCCCAGACATGTCAACACTAAACAGCCAATCCATTCTTCACTAAAATGCGATCAACAAGCATTATTGTTTCACTCCGTCACCTATATTTTTTCTTTTTTCTCAAACAAATGGAAAAAAGGAAGTGACGTTTCACACAAGGCTTGCCTACAAGCAGGATTGTTCATAACCATTTTCGATTCTCAGCCGTCGAAGTGCAGTTCAAATGCACTGAAACCAAGTTGCATCTTTGTAGTGAGTAAAATGGTTTTGTCTATATGATAAAATTATAATATAAATATATATATATATATATATATATATATATATATATATATATATATATATATATATATATAATCCTTTGGTATATAATTCAAGTGATAATCCTAATAATATAGAATATTAAAACTGATCCTAGAAAAAAAAAAAATTAAAAACAACCATATAATTTTCATAATAGAGAAATCGAAAATTACCTTCTAAGAATAGCTATTTCAACCAAGCTTTACTATGTTGGTATAGTATGTAGATATAAAGTAAGAAACTTAAACAAAAAAATTAAACATTTAAAAAAGAAGAAGAAAAAAAGATAATAAAAGCAAGGGAAGACGCCGCCATTGAAAACACAAATATTAAGTTAACCTAATCACCACTCTCGTGTGGTCATGTCTGACGTCACGAGCTACGAAGTGATTTTCCCTTCCGTGTCTCGTATATACGAGATTGTCGTTACTTGGAAATTTTCATGCAGCAAGGGCGGACTATTATTGTTGTTTCGTCCGTGTGTTGTTTGATTTGTTGAAATTGTCAACATTGATAATGGCTTGTGTAAGCCGAAAGCTTAGATTGGATTTAAACATGTATCAATATGGTGTTCCCTTCCGTCTTTCAACGATCATGTGATTAAGCTTATCAGACAATATGAAACGAACTTACTTAAAATAAATAGACAAAATTTATCTATATTATTTAATGAAAGATGCATTAATGAAAAATTGCTGCCTAAATATAAACAATATATATATATATATATGAATAAAGATAAAAGAAAAAAGTTGGAGCCGAAGCATTTTTCCTCTGAGTGGATTTATCAAACTTATGCCCCTCAGAGGACAAAATGTGTCTCGAAATGTTAATATACTGGATACTTTGCATTTGAAATAGACGCTCCATTTTTATTGATTAAATACTGTGTATTACTCCGCCTGTACATTCGAGAAATCTCAGGAAAGAAAATTCGACAGGAATCGAACGTGCGTCCTTCTTTATTCATATATATATATATATATATATATATATATATATATATATATATATATATATATATATATATATATATATATATATATATATATATATATATATATATATATATATTACGTAGCGACGGAAATTTCCATGATTCGGAACTTTAAATTTGTTCCATTATCAAGTGATGTTGAGTAACTTTTGATGAAAATGATTTACTTTTGAAAACAAAATGGTATTTTATTGAAGACTTAAGATTTTAAAATTTTATCGGTATGTCCTGTTTTGACCAATCAAAATACAGCTAAGTAGAAAAGTGAAAGAATGTAGGTTAGAGATTAGGGGGGTGTTTTATTCGTATTTGTTTCGATGAGCTGTCATTTTTAGACGTGTCACTATTACTTCCGGTTAAGAATATAATTTTAAGATAAAATGAAACAATCAGAGATATATATATTTGACAAGATAACAATGAAGCTATGGATGTCACGGAGTCACACAGTTCAATGACTAATAAACGAAAGTGATTAAGTGATGTTTTACATTTTTATTTCCGCAAATATTTAATTTTCTTTAATAAAGATTAATTCATGCGTTATATATTTCGAATAACATGAGTATTTATGGACGTTCCTAAACTTAAAAAAATGAAAAAAAAAAAACAATAACCTTTTTGCTCTCATATATAAATATTTGATTTCGTTTTCTTAAACAATGATATTAATACTAACCGGTGTATATTGAAAAGTTCTACTAAAGGAAACTTGAGCCTACGACAAGAATCGAAACTGTATCAATTTCCGTTCTCTTTTCTTTAAGAGACCTGATTTTTTTTAGCCAAAGCTTGCTAATGTAAGTTACTACCACTTTGATTAAAAAAAAAAAGTGACTCACAAAAAGAGAAAAAAATTAATAGAGGTTCGATTCCTGTCGGAGGCAAAATTTTTCTTTGTTAACAATTTCATAGTTTAAATATATATATAAAAAAAAAACAAAAAAAAAAAAACGTTATTTTGTGCTATCATGTCTCTGAGTTGCTATGCAACTCAAAGAAATGAACCCACATAATAACGTCTATAATAATAATAAATTATTGTTTTCTTGCCTTGAAAATGCTTTTATTTTTCTTATATTGTTTCACGCTCAGTTATGCCTTGCATCTTAGTGGCTTTATTGCCTTGCTTGGGATAAAATGATTGAAAAAAAAATTCATCATCTGCTCGGTGATGATGACATGTTATTAGCTTGATTTTGGCGTGTATTCAGTCAGTTCATTTATCTGTCACTAATAATCTGAGAATGTTCCTAGGTAAATCGTTAATATAAATTAGAAAGTGGTACGGACAAGTGGAGAGCCATGAGAAATACCAGAATTGGTCTCATAGAATTCAGATGATTAGGAATTAACAACGATCTTGGATCAACAACGGTCAGGTGGACTTGATAATTGTGAAAACTTCCAGAGACGCCGTTGACAGATAATTTGTGTAGCAGCTCCCGATGCCGTAACTTGTCAAAGTCATTAGCCATATCTAAGATGATCGGTCGCGTGATGAATTTATTGACGAATGGCGCACTGATTCTGTTTAGTGAGTGTTAGGGCATCAGCAGTGGACCTTTAATAGCTACATTCATACTGTTTATCAATAATGAAGGGTTTTTTTTTGTCGACCTTTTTATTGATTAACACCGGTTGACATTTATTCGACTCAGATTTTGTTGTGCAATGGGCACATGGTTATGGGCTATATACTCATGCTGAATCTGAAAATCAAGTCCATTTTGCACCATCACATCTGTTTTCTCAGTACAGGTAATTTCTATTTTGTTTACAATAAGCCAAAATGCCTAATTCACATGGCGATGCCACGGCTTAAATATACAAGTGACGTAGTTGAAAGATTTCGTTTCATGTTAAAATAAATTCTAAGCTATTTCAATACAGATAAGCTGACCTGAAAATGCTTGATTTTATGAAAAATATCTCACTGGAAAATGTCCTTGTGTCCTCAATGTTCTTAGCTTGTTAAAACTTTGTGATTTGTGTTTCTTTTCGAAGAAGAAGCTCTTTAGAAGTCATTCAAGGACAAGGATTTTAGTTTTTGTTAGTAGTTTTCACTTCAAGCCTGACACCATCATAAGATTTTATCATATCACTTGAATTTACGGAGGGTTTGTATTGTCATGCAGTCTCTGTATAGCATGCGTAGGAACATCAATAAATGATGGTTGTTAGGGTGTTAGTCATGTGTATTTGAGGCTAGCAAGATTAGAATTTTATTTATCAGCGGTTAAAATAGCCACCAAATACAAGATAAGCATAACCAACTAGGCACTTTGCCGACGGGATGTTAACAAGATGGCTGATTTCTTCTGGAGCATCAAAAGAAATTCAACCTTTTCAAAAGTATTCGTAGAGTTCCCAAGAAGAGAAGATTTTTCCTTTGCATGGACAAAAATGAATGTGGTTTTCATTCCTCTGTATCTTTGTTTTGATTCAAAAAATTATGACACATGTTTGCTTTAATTTTGTGTGAGATTTTTCTGAAATTTTTTTCTGAACTGAAATTTCGATTTGAGGTGGATTACATCAATTTCTGTCTGCATATACCTGTCTACTTTTCTCAGTCCATCTATTTATATATTCGTTTTTGCTATCTAATTGTTCTTTTCCTATTTCTCTATTCTTTTAAATATTTGTTTGATTGTTCCCTCATTGCCACTTCTTTTTGGAGCCTGAAGCACAAATATGCTTATTCTACTTCTATGGGGACGTCCCCTAGAGGGCACCGAGACAACCACACAAGTGAAAGGCCGATAGAACTAGATGAATTTTGGCAAAAACCAACATGGACGCTTGCGGGTCTCTACGCTAATTGGAACCTTTTGTTAAGCTTAAAATCGGAGATTTTGGGAGTCAGAGTGAATCTTATCTCTTCACCTGTTGACTGCTATCTATCTATCTATCTATCTATCTATCTATCTATCTATCTATCTATCTGTCTGTCTGTCTGTCTGTCTGTTTGTAGTGAAACTCTGTAAATTGAAAATCAATTTATACAAGCAGCTCACATTTATGTACAGATAGTTTCAATTGGATAGTAACAAGTGATTATTCACTGTTATATATATATATATATATATATATATATATATATATATATAGTGTGTGTGTGTGTGTGTGTGTGTGTGTGTAATGAGGAGCAGATCATTGTTCAAACCCACACTCAACAAAATTACATTTCAAACTAGTCCCAAAACATTACATTGCATCTCGACATATGGTTCTGTTGTTAATATTTCGGTCTCTCACGTGGCATGACGTCATCGAACCGCATCAGGAATTTACAATTTGCATCTGCTGTTCTGCGACTGTTATCGCCGTATAGAAATCTTCTATGTAAACATAACAGGATATCATCATTGATGGTAAATATCTTTATTTAAATGTCCATATAACCATTCTGAAAATGTCTTATGTAAGTCGAGAGCTTAGATAAAGGAACTGCATAATAAAAAATATTCATTTTGTTGTCTTTATTTTCTCCCGAAATTAAGCAACTATACGGAGCTTAACAGACATTCCTTGGCTGTTAGATTTAATAATATGTTTATCTCTCTCTCTCTCTCTCTCTCTATATATATATATATATATATATATATATATATATATATATATATATATACATGTATAGGATTGGTGTATGCGGAATAAATTCCAATAACCAACAAATACTATTCTTAAAAGAGTGCTCAATACAGAGTAGAGCAAATATAATTATTTATCCAAAAATTATAACATAAACATTTTTATGTTATAATTTTCGAATAAATAATTATATATATATATATATATATATATATATATATAATGGACTCTCCCGTCGGTTTCGACGTATGAGGATCTGTCAGCTTAGTTGAGTCAGTTATGAAATTTTGTGCGATAATCTTAAGTGGCAATTAAGACCGGCTAGTGATTTACAAAGGAGGCCACATATGGAGCAAGAGTTAGGATTGTGAGATCAGATCACTATTAGATTGACTGACCTTTTA
This sequence comes from Acanthosepion lycidas, assembly GCA_963932145.1. Lineage (NCBI taxonomy): Eukaryota > Metazoa > Mollusca > Cephalopoda > Sepiida > Sepiidae > Acanthosepion > Acanthosepion lycidas. Next base: position 92,433,972 of record OZ010592.1, on the reverse strand, counting down.
GATCTTGCTCTGGCTTCTTGAAGATTATTCAGACAAGCAGATTGAAAACTGTTGTGTCCACTAAAACACGTTGATCTCCATTCTACCTGCTCCAAGGCTAAGCACTCAAGGGTATTATGAGGTATACTGACAGCTGACAAGTTGCTTTTAAGCTTGTCTTTGTATCTTAGCCATAGGCGTCCTATATTCCTGTAGCCCTGATCTAACTGGCTGTACATTAGGATCTTGGGTATCCTGTCATCAGACATTCTCAAGACATGACCAGTCCACCGTAACTGAGACTGTATGAGAAAAGTCTTGATTCCTCCAATATTACACCTGTTAAACAGGTCTACGTTAGATGTCCTATCTTGATGGTTAACTCCACAGATTGCACGCAGACAGCTTTTATGGAAAACATCGAGCTGGCGTATATGGTAACTGTATGGAGTCCACGACTCTGAGCTGTACAAAAGGCTGCCAAGGACAACAGCTCTGTAAACCCGAATTTTCGTATCCAGTCGAATAACCCGCTCATTCCACAAGCGATGGCGAAGTTTGCTGAAAGCACTGGTAGCCTTAACAATCCGATGCATGATTTCATCATCTAAAGTTCCACTGTAATTGACTTTGCTACCAAGATAGGTGAAAGACTTTACATAGTTCAGGGGTTTGTCTTCTACTTTCAATGGTCTCTCTGGAAATTTGTAGACTGGTGGTTTTTGTTTCTCACCACAGAATTGCTTCGGATTAGGACAAGGTTGGTGCACTACTTCAGTTTTCTTTATGCTAAGTGTAAGACCAAATCTTTTACATGCAGCAGAGAAACGATTTATAAGATGTTGGGCATTCTCAAAAGACGTCGTTACAATAGAAGCAGCAGCAGCAAACAACAAATCACGAATAATTTGCGTACGAAGGTGGGTCTTGGCTTTGAAGCGCTGATGATTGAAGAGTCCACCAGCTGTTCGAAACTGAAACTTGACGCCACTCTCTGTGTCTGCAAATGCATATTTCAGCATCACCGAGAAGAAAAGGGCAAAAAGTACAGCGGCCATGACACAACCTTGCTTGGTGCCATTCGTGACATCAAAGGATTCTGACATCATACCATCAGACACGATATTAGCTTTCATTGCTTCATGAAAGAAGATGATGACCTTTAGCATGTTTTCATGGATGCCGAGTTTCCTCAAGACTTGCCAAAGAGTCTCTCGATTCACAGTGTCAAAGGCCTTCCTCAAGTCCACAAACACCATGACAGATTTTTATGACTTTAAAGATTATTTTAGTGGATATTCGTATGTGAGCAGACGCCCCGATAATTCATCAAGCTGTATATTTCTTTCTTTTCGTCTTCCGGGTTGAATGTTCGGGAAAATTTATTAATGAAAAATTTGCGCCATCCGACGGGATTTTAAACTACACTTCTCAATTCACTTAATTCCCTGATGGCTATTAATTACATAGACTAAATATTACCTAGGGAAAAATTACAGTGTCTGTCTACGTATCCATTGATGCATACACGTATAGAGTCGCTTAAAACAGGAAATAGAAAATGATTGTTTTTAGTAGGAGCTTTGCTTTTATTATTTAATTGCTATGGCTTCTTAGTAAAGATAATGGAGTTGTTTCTTATTGACTTCCCTACGGTTTTTAATATAAATTTGTTCTTCTTTTAGACTGGTTGCCAAACAAAGTTAGAGAACACTAGCTACCGTGCGGAGAATGGTCGGATGCATACGCTTTGAAAAGGGTATGCCCAAAATTCAAATTACTAATCAGGGATACTAAAATCACCAAGTACAAAAATTCAAATATCTAGGAAGTTTTCTAGCAGAGGACGGAAATTACGACAGTAAGATCTGAAGCCGTAATAGGATTATCAAAGACGCATTCCAAAAGCTAAGCAGAGTATTAAGAGACAGGAAAATTTCTTGGAAACAAAGAAAAGAATACTGAATTTTGACGTGATATCTGTCCTCCTACTGGACGATCTCTCCAAAGATGAAGAAGAGACTTGAAGCTAAATAAATGTGGTTCTACGGCAAGATGCCGATGATACCAAGAAGTGAACATGTGAGCAACAACAATATTTTGGAGAGAATGAAAACAAAGAGGAAACCTATTCTTAACATCAGGAAGAGGCAGCTGAAATTTATGCCACGGGTAATGAGGAAGATGGGCTTGGAAAATATGATACACACAGGACAGATTGAAGGAAAGAGAAAAGCAGAGCATAACACACCGGTGGGCTTGACGCATTGGATGGAAGAACAGGGTTTGGGAAAAATAGCAAAAAGACAAAACTTATTAAGAGCTATAAGGGACATGAAATGTGAACGGTCATGATCGCCGCCGTCTTGAATCAACACGGCACATAAAAGAAACGCTAAAATGAGCACAACTGTCATTATCTAAATTTGAATTCTGCTCGCCAATTTCACTTTCCAAACGAATAACTCTAAACCTAATGTAATCGTGCAGCACCCTTCTTGATCGTCCATGACTTCCAACCCCGCGGCTGATCGGTGAAGATCGCTTCGATCCAGAGATAACCTTATCCCACGTTGTGATTTAAGGTTGATCATAAGGAGGCCAAGATCGAATCGTCGCAGGTATCTTCGTGTTGGGCTGGTCCAAACAAGGCGATGACGTACAGGAAAACAATAATAAATTGAACTAAAAGTAAATACTGTTTTTATATCACTCCTTCGTACAATAATTGGTTTATATTAGAGTTCTCATGCAATTAAATATCTGCCCAGCCCGCGTCTAAATCAGAAGTGATACTATCGTCGACCTGGCAAAAATCTGGTTTCCACTTGTTCGTAAAGTTTAGCACAAGGCTGAAGTCGGAGGCTTCCGTCAGCAGATAATCACGTGGCCCTTGCAATAAAGTAATTCTTTGCTCAACCCCTTCGTTCGAGCAAGGAATAAAAAAAAATAAATTACTGTAGTCTGCTTTCTTTTTAAAACACTCCACAAAAAGTTTTTACTTTAACAGGCAGCTTCTAAAATACGATTTCACTTTAACTTTCCTCATTAAGAAACAAAATATTTTAAACTCCCAACAATAAAATTCTCTATATGCCGTCCCTTCCCTTTTTAAAAAAATACTTTCACGGCAACTGCTCTGATGAGCTGCTTTCGCTGGTTCCTAGATTTTATGAATTTAAGGGTTCAAGTAGACTGGCATCTCGCTCTCACCCTTTCAATGTCGAAACTGTTAAATGTAGCCTTCTCATCTACTCCAATAGCTTCATGTCTCGCACCTCTCGACTGTGGAACTCCCTCCCCTTTTCCTGTTTCCCTGATAGCTATAATCTCCAGCTATTCAAATGTAATGTCAATCGACGTCTCCAGATGCCTTGATCTATCCCCTATCCTTCTCTTCATCCTTTCCTCTATCACTCCTCTTTGCTCTCGCTCCAACTCTCTCTAACCCCTTGCGTGCTAGTGGCTTTCCGCCTTGCTTGGGGTGAAACTCTTAAAAAAAATAACATGTTATTTCTTTCTTTCTAGCAGAAGGCTTTAATATTATTATATAATGGAGTCTATACCCGTTTCCTCTCACTATAAGGGAATGTTCACAGAGCTATTCACTATTTCATCTTTCTTTCTTTCTTTCTTTCTTTCTTTCTTTCTTCCCCTCTAGCAGATGGCAAGGATTTCTCTCAACTGCTTTTGAAGGCGAGAGAGGGGCATTTCATTCTATTGTTTCGCAATCACTCAGCTTCTCGCCATTTTGGGGAGGTTTCTAGCCAAAACCAAGGACTTCTTCAGAGTGGACATTGTTTCACTCTTTTTTCCTGAGTCTGCTATCTACATTTTTCTTAACTGAATGTTACCCTTTTGGATGGACCTCACAGGTAGAGCCCTTCTCATTTTTTTCCCTTTTATAATTTTCTTGTTAGCCTGATTAACCAACATAACAGATATTAGGTTGGTGCAAAAATAATGTCGTTTTCTCACCAACCTAACATTACCTCTGCTACGTCCACCACCCATTCACACAAGGCCACTTCACCTTCTTCAGGGGGGTATATTCCTATATCCGGGGTCAACTGAAAAACTCTTTCTCCTATTCTTTCCGTTGACACCATCCTAATCTTATTTGATGCAGCTTCCCTTGATGGTAATTGTATGTTCTCATCAACCACCACTGAGGCTGAGATATCTGGGGTGCTCCCTAATGGCTCCTCTACACCACTGACAGTCAACACTGAGGGGTTGGATTTCACTTTTGCCCCTCTGTTCGTGCAACCAATTTCCTCTGAAAGAAGTTCTGGTAACATAGTGGTTTTCGGCGAGTTCAAATTCAGACCCAGACAAACAAGTCTGTTAAATTAAATTAAACAAGTTAAACAAGTCTGTCAATTAAATGTTTCTCCAAAGGACATATCACCCAATGAATAAAAACTTAACTGATCCAAAAATGACTTGACCCAAAGCTTCTTTGATTTAGTTTGGTTTATGTCATATCAACAGTTCAATAAATTATTTAATACCGACAAGATTTTAAAGATAGTTTGATATATGCACATATACCCATATATATATATATATATATATATATATATATATATATATATATATATATATATATATATATATATTCTTAGTAAGAAATCTGTTTGTAGATCAAGTTCCATTGAATTAATTTTGTAAAGTGGGTTATGCCGAGAGTTAAAATATTGCTGGTAATATTTTTTTCAAAAAAATATAATGCGTATTTTTACTATAAAAACCTATTTTTCATACTTTCATAGTGTCTGACTTCAGTTTGATATTAACTATTTGTCCATATCTGGGCCCCTAACAGGTGCTACTACCCCAGGTCAGAGTGGACCTGGGAACAACACCAATTAAGAAGTGGTTCCACGCTCCTGAAACCTCCTGACCAGAGCCCTTGCTGCCGGATGTATTTTATCGTCATGCCCAGGAGGCAAATTTTCATTGATTTGTAGTAATAATTGTTTCATGTTATGTTGGAAAGCCCGGACGCATTTGAAGCTGTTAAGGAAACAATTACTTCCTAGCTTCTAACTGATTTATTTAATCAAGATAACATTTATATTAATTATTGTTAACATGATTGTGTTTATTTATATTATTTACTGTCATATTCACGACGTTTCGACCGTTGTACGCTCCGACCGTCTTCAGACGATATTTGTTGCAATTTCGAACCGAACTTTTATTCAGATTGTTCTAATTCCACGTGAAATTCCCCCTTTTATTCTTTATTTTATTTTATTTTACTTCTCTACGTGGCCCAGTGAATAAAACTGTTAATTGATGATCCAAATAAGGCTTCATCTAAAGAGTTATGAGTTCAATACCTGGTCACAGCAGAGGGTACAAAATGTTTGGAGAGTTGAGTTATCAATGAGAATTACCGTAATTCCCCATGTATAATACGTATTTTTTCTAAAAAAGCAAAATCAGGAATGATTATTATGCACAGTTACAAATAATCTTTAAAAATTACCGTAAAATAAAATAAGAATTATCATAAAACTAAATTGGAATAATATTATTCTATGTTTAAAACCATTTTTTAAAAATAAGAGTAGGAAACGCCTACCGTAATGAAATTGGAGAGGTCGAATATATAGAGTTTGATTACCAAATGGGGGGGGGCGTATTATGCATGAGTAGAAACATTTTCCCACACTTTCAGGACAAACTTAAGTGAGCGTATTATGGATGAATGCGTATTATACATGGGGGAATTATGGTAAGCAAAACACAAGGCATATTATGTGGGATTAGAACAGAAGATTCTTTTTGAGCTAATCATTCAATTTTTTTGTTTTCTTTTTAATCTTTTCTTTCTCTCCTTTTTTGTTCTGAATTATCTTCTTTTTCCAAGAAGTTTGAATTGTTGCCCACTTAATATTGTATTAGGTTGGTGCAAAAATAATGACGTAATAATGTCGTTTTTTACGTTAAAAATACGTCAAAAACGACATTATTACGTCATTATTTTTTCACCAACCTAATACTTTCCTATTTAAACTTCAAAAAATAAATCGATCTAAATCTTTGCTTGATGAAGAAATTAGAATTCGCGAAACCTCATTTCTCACTTGTTATTGTCAGAGAACCTATCCATTTTGATCTTGTGTCAGACAAGTTTAAGTAAAATTTATATACAGAATCTTTAGTGGATACGACAGAAATGTGAAGAAAAAAAAAGAAATGTTTCTTCAAATTTATCGGAATCTTTGAAAAGAAATACTGCTTTAGGTAGGTGGCGATAAACTTCACCATATTTGTTTTCGTGGGAGTCGATCTGACAAGTGCCGCTTCATCGTGGGCGTCTGTTTGTTATGGAGACGCAGGTGTCAGTATAGATGCGGGGGCTGTTCGAAGGAAGACATAAAAGTATACATTTACGTTGACCATTTTTCTAATCCATATCGCTATCAGATACATAATATAGTAATAGTCTTGTAAGTACGTTTGTCCACAAATACTAAACATTAAAAAGCAAGTGCAACAATGAAAATATTACCATCGATACGAGGGTTCAAGTTCGATTTCAACTCCAGCCAACATCTCAGAGACAGACTACATTATCTGATTTTTTTTTTTCATATATTCTAATCACTGATTATTCTTATGCCTTAAAATACCTATCGATCAACATTTGTACTTTCCAGTAATGTTGTGTCTTTGCAACTGACTCACACGTGAATACTTTCCCGTAAAATAAAACTTTAACCGCTTCAAGTCTAGTGTTAATCCCCCATATGATTTTCATCTTCATTTCCGACTTCTTCCTCTGTCTTTATATCATACGTAAAATTCAGTAAACCTCTACATCGAGTGACTCTTGGGACTAGTATTAGGTGAATCTAGTAAAAAAACATTCAACCTCAAATCTGATTAGTGCCATTAAGCATATTAGATATTGACAAAAATAACAACTAAACAATAAAAAATGTGCTTTAATAAACAAAACTATGTATTCATAGAGACGTTAACGTTCATGGTCCTCCACAACTTCCTGTCCTCTGTAGCTATTAGTAATGTTTATCTCCTAATCTATATTCTGCCAACATTTGACACACGCTCGCTCCTATGTGCCGTGGCTTTCAGGACGTGAGTGACCATGGCTCTCCACAACTTCCTTTTCTTTGCAGTACCTAGAAAATGTTGTCTTTTTCTTATCTCTCCTGTTCCGCCAACCATTGGCGCAAGCTGCTTATTTGTCCTCATTAATATGCTGTTTCCCTTCAATGCGTATGCAATCACGACTCTCCACAGCTTCCTGTACCTTTGTATCTCTTAGTAAAATGTATCTTTTCGCTATCACTCCGAATCTCTGTTCTGCCAACTTTTGACACAGACACGTTCTTATTTTATGTGCCGTGACCTTCAGGACGTGGATGGTCATGGCTTTCCACAACATCCTGAGCCCGTTAGGTAAGTTATGCGCTGTTTTGCTCTGTCTCTTTTGGCTTCAATCTAACTTGTGAGTATCAAATTCTCCAAAGCGTCTTTCCTCATTATGCGCCCTAAAACTTTCAGGTGTACCTTTCTGATGCCATAAGTGACCTTTTGTTTACATTTTCTTTAAAACTTCGTTGATGCTCATACGTTCTGCCCATGGCATTCTCAGCATCCTTCAGTAGAACCACATTTATCTTGACTCATGTCTCTCCTTCATCTGTGGTAAGGTTGTTAAGTAGTCACCGTCATATAGTAGGATTGATATTACGTAATAATTCACTACTTGTTTCTTTGTTTCTAACGAAATTGTCATGCATCTTAATACTTTGCTTAGCTTTCGGAAGGCACCTTTTGCTATTACAGTGCACGTTCGGGTTTCGGTGTCATATTTTCCATCCACTGTTAAAATACCTCCTACATATTTAAATACTTGTTTTTGCATAATTTTTGGTATCACTAAATTTTAAGTTATGTGTGTACTGCTCTTTTTCTGATAAACATAATTCTTTCTTCTTACAATTGATACTTACTCCTTGCTTTTCGATTTGATGTACTGCCTACTGTAGGAGGTCCTGTAGTATTTTTTCAGTGTTTCCTATGTGTCATCTGCATATCTAAGACTGTGGTCGCCAATAATGAATTTTGGAAGGAATTCTTATTCCCTCAGGGTTGTTTCACTGTGGAGGAGCTGCCAAGACCCCACTCTTTATAGAGTTCAAAAGCGTCTCCTATCCCTTGTGGGCGACGAATTACTCTCCACCCTTCAACCTCTCTCCTACAGACAGGATGAGTCAAGTCTCTCTCTACCCGTATTTGCATGGAAAGTGCTCAGACGAACTACAATGCCTGATCCTGCCTTTACCACAAAAATACGCCATGACACTTACACATTAGCAAACCACCAACATTTCCTCCGAGTTCCATCGATGAGAAGTAGGTTACACTCGAACAGCTTCTTCCGACAGACTACTCTAGATTTTACTAATCTCAACATACGACTGGTGCGGGAAGTGCTTCCTTTCAATCCAGTAAATATTTTCCAAGCGTAGTTTAGATGTGGCACAAGGCCGAAAGTATGGGGCATCCAGTGAGAATAGAACTCACTACTCAGTCGTAATTGATCTAGCAAGACAAGCTTTCTAACCATTACACCACGTCGAGGGGCACATCTTTAAATCCGGTAGTCGTCATTTTTTAACCTAAAGAAATGCTTTTTCAAAGTTTAATCAATTAAAAGCTTAAAATTTTCCCTTTTACTTTGATAAAACTCATTTTCTAATTAAATGTAAATGTTTCTCAAATATATTTCGATTAAAGTAACATAATTTTATATATATATATATATATATATATATATATATATATATATATATATATATGTGTGTGTGTGTGTGTGTGAAAATATATAGAAAATAGGAAAGAACTGGTTAGGTAAATAATCTAAAGTTCTTTAGTATTTTTGTTATTATTTTTTAAAAATAGTGCTCGCTACAAAAGTAGAGCATAAATTTAAATTTAGACACCCCTACCTTACCCTGATTTGACACCTATGAATGTAACTCTATACTGATACAAATTTTTAACACCCTCCGTCCCCTCTTTATATGAACAATCGCACTGGCTGTTACCATGGAAATTTTGAGTTCAATAATAAATCTGTTATTAAAACACGTAAATTTCAGAAATAAGTTATTCCAAAATAAATTTCGCTTGGAGATAGAACAGAGCTTACTTTAATTCAATTTAATTCAAATAATTATATTGAAGTTCTCGGCTCTTGTTTTGAAACATGAGAACTCTTATGTAGCGTTTTGGAATCATATTTTTAAATAAATAATTATATATATATATATATATATATATATATATATATATATTAACCCTTTTGCATCTGGTCTTAAGATTTTGACCAGTAGTGTATCTGAATTATCAGTTTATGTTCCGGATACATTATAAAAGGCAATTTTTGAGTTGTTTATTTCTGAGGGGATGTGTATTATCTCACAAATGCTCTTGTTCCACTGTTAACTGTCAAACGTGTTTGCTGTTGGGTTACAGTTGCATGGTAACTACATACGCCATAGTTCCGGATTACGAACACGTGACTACTCACAGACTTTTATGTCGAGTGATGTCTGGGAACAGATCGGCTAATGACATTTACTGATACACGAAGTTCAAAGGTGACATCAACACGTCTACTTCCTGTCAAAATTCGGGCACCTGATACGTTGTTCCTTGTTGTACAACCCGATCCCACAAATCTGTATTAACATCTTATTAAGACATCCTTCTATATGATGTCTCTCTTCAGGACGTAGGCGGTCATGGCTCTCCACAATCTCCTGCCCATAATATTATTTTTCTTTTTCTAATATTCTTTCCCGCTCACTAACCTCTTGAGTCATGGTGGCTTTATTGCGTTGTTTAGGCTGAAATTATTAAAAACCCATTCTGTAATCTTACGGATTTCCAAACGCAACTAAAACTGATCAGTCAGTCAGTTATGTGCCCTGCGTGATACACTCTTAGGCGATCATGTATCTTTCTGACGAGGCAGAATTTTCCCGCAGTAGGTTGCCATTTCTTTCTGCGGTAGACCAGTTGCCATCCAAGGAACCATGCCCTACTATTTACCCATAGCTGGGGGGATAAAAATTTCATAAGGGTATTAGCACGTAATGGATTCGTTCTGGAATTCGAACTCGGCTCTCCGATTCCTTAATCCGAACCGCTATCCATTACTCTACCTTGCCTCCTAAAACTATTAGCATATTTGTTGCAATCACAACTGATTATTATGATTTGTTCTTCTGCACAATGGCCAGTCCTCCAGAGTCGTAGCCTTCAACGCCGGAGCGTGCCGCAGGGGCTCACTCCTCGGACCAAAGTTCTTTTTGATTTGTAAAAATTATCTTTTGAAGAAAATTACTCAGAACATTTGTAAACATCTATACCGATGATACGACAATATTCAAACGCACCTCTAAAACTCTCAACGCCAACTAATCTCCCTTTCGATCTTTCATAAATTACCCAGTGAGATAAAAACTGGCTGATTACATTCCATTTCTCAAAGACCAACCTAGTTACATTCCATTGCATCATCACTTATCGGACCCTGATACCTTTACATAATCATATTTGGGTGAGAGCTACCCAGAGCTTACTCTTCAGCCTGAATAGAGTCCAAAAGCATCTCCGACTCCTTGTGGGTAACGAATTATTCTCCTCTCTCTAACCACTCTCCCACAGGACAAGGTAACCTCTAACATATTACACACCATAGCCATACAAACGTATTAAAATCATAAACGGAAGTGCAATGAGAAAATTAGTGAGAAAAATATGTGTCAGTGTACTTATAAATATTAAAATCAATTCCAGTGTATTTATAAATATTAAAATCAACTCCAGTAGGCTTGAAAACATAGGAATCCATACCTACATCATGCAAATCGGACAAGTGCAAATACTTCTTAAGCAAAAGAAAAAATTCGGCCACCATCTTGGATTTCAATTGACCAATCGGCTCGATTTGATTAGTATCACTTGGAGAGCAAGTGTCACAAATTTGATGCTTGTATCATCACTTGCATGATTTTTTCTGGTTATCTCTCCTGCACAATTTTGAGTAACGTATCTTGAGTTATACTTGACTAAAAAGAAAACAAGAACTGTTTTTGTGCCTGTCCGTGTCCATGTTTCTGTTTATTGATGTGGATGTACGTCTGTGTGGCTGTCAGTGTGTGAGAGTGTGTGTCTGTATATGTCTGTGTATGTGCCATCGGTTACAAAAGCAAATAATTTTATTTTCTTAACGATATTCCATACATCATTTCTGCACAGAAGCGAAAAAAATTACAATGTTTTTTTTTGTTTTTTGTAAATCGCCTGTTCATTTTGTTAAATTTTTCATTAGAGAAACAGTTTTGCTAAGTATATAAGGATACAAAAGCTTGGAAAAAAAAAAAAAATAATAATAATAATAATAATAATAATAATAATAAGAAGAAGAAGAAGAAGAAGAAGAAGAAGATGATGATGATGATGATGATTATAATGGGGGAGGAGGAGGAGAAGAAGAAAGAGAAGGAGGAGGAGGGGATGATGAAGAAGAAGAAGAAGAAGAAGAAGAAGAAGAAGAAGAAGAAGAAAATGATGATGATGATGATGATGATGATAAGAGGAGGAGAAGGAAAAAGAAGCGGAAGAAGAAGAAGGAGGAGGAGGAGGATGACGAGGAGTAAGCAGGTCAGCAAATAATAAGACGGAGATGGACGTTAAACATCAGAGAAAATCTTAAAATAATGACATCAGAAATAAGTATTTTGAAGTAACGTCATAAGAATAATGAACTAATTAATATCTTGTAAACTACGTGAAGTTAAGAGAAAATATCAGTTATAAAATAAAGAAGAAATATTTCAATTGAAAGAAGCGCTAAAACAAACAATCCAAGCGAAAGCGCAACGTCTCCATGGGCTAAAAAAGTTATTAGGTTGGTGCAAAAATAATGACGTAATAATGTCATTTTTTGACGTAACGTCAAAAAACGACATTATTACGTCATTAATTTTTGCACCAAGCTAATAGAAGTAGAGGCAAAGAAATTTTACAGATAAATAGGAAGGCAAACATTTGCAATAAAGAAACCACCACGAGAAAAAGAAATAAGCATATTCCGTAATAAAATATGCGGTGCTGAGAAATGTCACAATGCGAATGCTATTTTTTTTTTTAATCTGGAGAAAAACAAGGGAATTATCCAAGAACAGAATATGACAAGGGAAGAAATGAAAGATGCGTTAAATAAGTCTCATGATTTGACAAAATTCCAACTTTCTGGCTTGGCATTTTCTCTGTTACACATTCCTTTTTTTTTTCTCTGCTATCCATTCCTTTATGACAACATCATTTAATGAAATGATAATGGTACCTAAAATATTTCTGCCAGGGTCTCATATACTTACTACCAAAACATCTTACAACTTTATTCATATTAAAGGGCATACGGTCCTGTAGAAAACATGACATATGTCCTATTGAGCAAAGGACTTAGCGCAGGGACACCTATGGCTGCAAAGTTCAGTTTTTTATAAATAGAATGGTTCTTAGAAACACTCACATAAAATACAAAAATCTCAGTTTAGTAGGGATAGACTATTAAAAGGCTTTCGACTGCATCTCATATTCGTGGATCATCAAAGCCCTTGAAATATAGAAACATCTCACAAAAATTGTGAATTTCCTCCGACATAATAACATTAATGAAAGACAGAACAGGTGAACTCGCATTTTAATTATGGGATTCTAAAGAAAGACATCAAAATTAAATGTGGTATTTTTCTAAGAGACTGTTTGTCTCCACGTCTTTTTTGTCTGTCATTATTCCTATATCGAAATTCTTACAAAACACAGGATATGCATATACACTAGCCTGTAGAAGTGGGGCAGAGGATGCAAAGGTCCTAGGCATAAATATCGAGAGTTAATTCCAATCAAACGGTGAAAGAAAAATTTAGTTTAAACTATTTATATTGCTATATCATCCTCATCTTTGTTACCATATTTATCACGACGTTTCGGCTGTTGTACGCTCCGGCCTTCTTCAGGAGACTGGAATGTCGAACTGAACCCTTTATTTCTCTCGCTAAGGGTAGACTGTTCTAGTTCCACATGCCCTGTCTAATGGATATCATCTATCAGTTATCTCCTGTTAATTCCCCTAAATTCTCCATCGACTTAACCAGGTATTGAACTCATATACTTTGGGTTCTATCACTGTAACGCCTTTATCCACTGTGCCATGTGTCCTTGAGGACATCTGGGTATGAATTTCTGGGTATTATAAACCTAATGTCTTCAGTACCAGTGCTCATATTGCAATTTTTGCTGTTATCATTGGATGTTTTTACCAGAGCGCATATTGCAATTTTAGTTGTTATTGCGTTTCTCTAGCACTCCTTATTACTGGTTCCCATATTGTATTCATTTCTATGCTTGGTCGGCTCAGGAGATTTTTGTGGTCTGGCATATGTGCTGATTTCTTAAGTTTACAAATTTTCCAATGATCTTCTTTGTCTATGATTTCAACCTGATCCCAAAGAGGGCGATGATCTCACTTTTCTCTCCATATGTAGTCAGCCACGCCTGATTTTTCCACTTTCTCTCGTGTTACAGCTTTCTGGTGTTTTTGAAGCCTTACCTTAAGGGGGCGGCCTGTCTCCGCTTTATATTTCTTTCCACAACTGCACGGGATAGCGTACACACAGTCTTTAGTCATGTTCTCGTCTATAGTCTGAGCAATGTAAATAGTGTAGATAATACCTCATCTCAGAAATATAGACAGGTATCAAAAATTTAGTTTATATTTAATTTGAATAAAATGTTTATTTCATGTTCAATCTGTTTTTACATATTTAAAATGTCTTCCTTTCTCACATTTCTCCGTACTAGGCGGCATACCTACTTACTTGAGTCTTAGAGGCATACACTCAAAGAGTTGGCCCCGGGCATCACCAAACATAACCAAACCTCTGCACGTCAATGGATATAGGATCAAAGATAAAATGAGAAATAGTCGATTTTATATGGACGACGAATACGAAATATTTCTGTGGTAATAATATGCATAGAATTTGGGCTAGATAAAAGTGCAAAGGTTACCTCAAACGTGTAAGATTATTAGTAGCGAAAATGTAATTCTTGATGGAGATTAAGGATTAAGTAACTCGACCAGGGAGTTATTTATAAGTATCTGGGTATGGATGAAAGCAATGAGTAACAACATACGAAGATGAAAAAAACAAAATCAGAATGGACTGCTTCAGATGAGTGAGAATAATAATAAAAACTGAGTTGTATTCGAAAATTATAATGACAGCCAATAACACTCTTGCTCTCACAGTTGTAACTTATGGCTTCAACATAATAAATTGGAATTTAAAGGAACTGTCTTTGATAATAATGTTTTGCTTCTATTGTTTGATCTGCTCCCTCAACTCTAGATTCGGGATGATGTTTATAAAAATCTGCAACTAACTCATATGCAATAAAATGCACCACCCTAAAGCACATGTTGACCGTCTGTATCTGCCAAGGCGTGATGGGGGTAAGGACATCATGCAACTGGAATTGTACAAGAAAATTTCAACAAAGGGATTTTGTAAGTATCTTGCAGCTCTACAAGATTAAATGTTAAATGGAGCATAGTAAAAATAAAAGTCTTGTGACACTAAGGAGTGTACAAACCTTTCGGTCTTTGATAAAAAATGATTTGCTTCTTTTGTTCGATCTATCTTGATAGTAAAATCCCAGAGGATGGGAACATCTGCTCCCTCGACTCTAGATTCGGGATGATGTTTATAAAAATCTGCACTGTCTTTTGTCCCGTAATGTTAACAAGTCATCCAATAGATGGCGCTTTTTGTAGACACTTAGTGTGTGAGTATTGATCATTCTGAAATAAAAGGACCAATAACGTCAATGTATTGGTTACGAGGACTTATATTTTGGGTCTTTACTACTATGCAAGGTATTAGTTTATAAGTTTCGTGTAAACAGGACATGGTCATGTGCAACAAGAATACATCCTTGAATATCACTCTTTAAGTCTTGGACCGCTTAACCATTTGAGGGAAAAAGAAATGACTACGTAGAGGCTTTGGCTTCCAGCTATTTTCTATTTCTTTTTAGCCTAGATTTTTTTACTTCTTGTTTCCTTTTTCTTGCTGGTTGTGTGACTGTTGTATTTACAGCTATTTTCAAGGATATTTGCCAACCGCCCCACGCGGTCAGATGTGGCACAAGGCCGAATTTAAGGTGGGGTATCCGAGTCCGTATGTTCGGGCAAAGATTCCCCGTAGACTACGTAAAAACCAGGGTCGGGTAGGGTTAGCTGTCTACCTCCCTAGACCATACTCTACACTTCGGCATAGCCTCGTCTGGGTTCCTCTCTACCCGAAGGCAGAGAGTTCGACCAGCACAGTTGAAGAAGAATCTCCAATTAAATGCCGAAGTAAACCAACAGCTATTTTCAAGATTTAACCAAAATTCTCTTGTATATTTATAGAAGAGAACTCTGGAAAATAAGAATAGTATAGCAGAAGCTGAAGAAGAAATCATGAGACAAAAAATATTGAAATGAAGGAACAAAAACAACTCCTAAAATTACAACCAACAAAGAAGCTCAAAGCTATTAAATTCTACAATGCAGCACTCAAATTAATTCTGAGTGAAGTAGACAGTCATAGCAGCAACTAAAATATTAAACATTACAGTTAAAAAAAGGTAATCTCACAGACATGACGATCCACGTAGGAATAGGAAAATAGAGAAAGAAATTGAATAATTTAAAAGTGAATTATCAGTTGTCGATGAACTGGCAAGAGGAACAAATGTAAGGACTAGAAAAGTCAGAAGAGCCAAAAGAAAATATAAAATTAGGAATGAAAATGAATTCCTTTCAGCTAAAGAAATAATAAAGCAAAAAATACAGCTGAAGGCTCAAAGAATTTTTTTAAATCGATGCGAAGAAATTTTACTGAGAAATAGGCAAACAAGAAATTGAAGTGACACCCCTCCCCCGCCAATAATGAAAGGAGTTATACAGTTCTGGGAAAAATATGGGATTGCTTTAAAGAACATAACAATGATGCAGACTGGATTACGCAAGAGGTAGAAAGGATGAAAAATAAACCAGAACAAAAATGGGCGGGAATGTCAGAAGAGGATGTTGAATTTGCACTGAAAAAAGAAAAGCACACAACTGGAAATCTCCATCAATAGATAAAATTCCTAACTCTTGGTTCTATTATCTAAAGACAGCACACACACACACACGCACACGCACACACACACACACAAAACTCACCAAGGAACTCCCAATAAATGGTCAATGATCATACTAAAATTCCGCCATGGGTAACCAAAGGAATTACCTTCCTTCTACCTAAAAATGGTGACACACATTTACCCCCAAAACTACAGACCAATTACATGTCTTCCAACTACTGACAAACTGTTAATATCTATTCTGACAAAACAGGCATATTCCTTCTAAGAAAAAAAATGACATATTACCTCTTGAAAAAAGGGTGCAAACATGGCTCTTAAGGATGTAAAAACTAATTATTTATTAATAGAATGATCTTGGAAAACTGATACAGTAGAATGAAAAATCTCAGTAATGCCTGGATAGATTATCTTAAGGCATCTGGTAGCGTACTCCATTCCTGGATCTTAAATTCCTTGAATATATACAGGCCATTAACCGTCGTCATCAATTTAATCAAAGTATATCGATATGGAAAACAACACATCTCCTCAATCATGAAAATGGAATCTATAATTTTGGTGAAATAAATAATCAAGAGATGAATATTTCAAGGTGACTCTTTATCTTAGTAAGGAAAATAAAGTGTCACCTTAAAATATTCATCTCTTGATGTTTATTTCACTAAACTTATAGATTCCATTTTGTATATGCCTAATAGCATTAAGCAGCGAACTTAACAAAGCAGTATATGGTTATAAAATATTTCAAAAGAAAGTAGGCTCCCTATTTTAAATGGATGACTTAAATTTGTATTCTAAGAATGACAGTATACTGGAAGGTCTTTTATGTTGAAATTGGAATGAAATTCGATTTAGATAACTGTGCTAAAGCTACAATTTTACGAGTATCACTACAACAAACTTACTCTATTAACTTAGTCCGTGGGATAACAATCAATGATTTAAAGCAAGAAGGAGCTTATAAGTATCTCTGTGTATATGAACGTCAAGGAATTCACCACAAAAAATGAAAGAAATATTGCGAAAATGTTCTATTGAAATGTGCAACTAATATTAAGAACTGAATTGAATTCTCAGAACAGAATTATGGACATTAATAGCTTTGCCATGTTAGTGGTTCAATATATTGAACTGGAATCTAAATGACTCTAGACAACTGTATTCTAAGACAAGGAAGCTTCTTTCTAAACATAACATGCATCATCCAATGTCTGATGCAGAAAGTCTATATATACCTCGTAAAGAATGTTGGAGAGATCTTGTTCAGCTCAAATTGTCAGATAAGACAATTATTGGCTTAATAACGTATATGGAAACAACAAAGGACTGAATGATAGAATTAGTAAAAGGACACCAAAATACAAAGAAAAATATTTTATCATAAAAGATGGTTGTAAATACAAACGAGATTTACATTTAGTAGATTCTGTAGAAACCAAGCAGCAAAAAAAAAAAAACATGAAGAAGAAAGCCAAGAATAAAGATCTTGACCAACTGAAACAACACTGGCAAGACAAACCTATGCATGACCAATATCCAGGAACGAGGCTAATAAAGATGATGTTGATATAGTTTACACGCATCGAGGCTGAAACAGAAGGCTTTATTCTTGCAGCGCAATCCTAGAGATATTTCACTAGGAACTTTCAGGAAAATAACAGACATAATAGTGTCGATCAAAAATGCAGGTTTTGTGACAAATATCAAGAAACGATAGACTATCTAATCTCAGCATATTCTGTACTTATGTCAAAGGAATATAAAAATCATTACTATTGAGTGGAGCAATATTTTTTTTTAAATCACTTACTACCGCTTGAAAAAAAAGGTGCAAATGTGTCTCTTACGGATGTAAATACCAATTATGTATTAACAGGATGTACAAAAATTTGGAAATGCTGCTAACACACACACATATGAACATCATGCACTAACGGTTACAGAAATAGAAGACATTACAATTCTATGCGATTACACCATCTTTACAGACAGGAAGACTGAAGCAAATAGGCCGCATGTAATTATCAAAATCCGAAAATAAAATTGCCTACTAATCGATATGGCTTGCGCAGCGCACTGTAACACAGCAACCAAGCAATTTGAAAAACTATCGAAGTATAAAGACCTGTAAATCGAAAAAGAAAATGATGTGGAAATTGAAAACAAAAATAGTAGCAGTCATAGTAGGTGCGCTTGGAATGATTAAAAAGGAACACAACAACACGCTGAATAAATGCCTGGAAATCCCAGTTTAAGAGAAATACCAAAAATTGTCTTGATAATTACAGCCCACACACTAAAAAGAAGTTTGTCCATGTAACGCTAATGATGTTATGGAAGTTAGAAAAACAAATCATGAAATGTAGTCATAAGAAAACACTATTACCTGCACACTTGGTAGGTCGTGGGACCATAGCAGAAATCGAAATATAATAATAATAATAATAATAATAATAATAATCAAGTTATGTTTAAAAATTGCAAACACGTCTTAAAAATATTAAAAAACAATCTTCGTAAATTTTATTGTTATATTTATTTGCAATTTTTAAACATGAAGTCGACAGACGTACTGTCGAAATATTGTTGACTAATATTAAACACTGTACTTTCTTCTTTTCTTAAATAGCCTTCTTCTCTAAGTGTTGTAGAAATTCAGAAGATTTACGTCAACCATTTTGTTTAATAATAATAATAATAATAATAACTAGCCGAAGACCCCACCACCCGACAAGGAAATTTCTCTTAATGACAATTTTAAAATAATTCAGCAGATGATGTTATGTTTTTTTAATGGTAAATGGATTTTTGGTGATTGTCTTACTCGGTTTCTTTCGTTCGATATTGTGAGTCTGAAAAATGTCGCTTTTATCACGGTCGCTATTGCTTCTTGTCCTTTCGGTCGGGATTGAAGTGTAGTATCTGCATGTCATCTCTCAGTTGTCGCTCTCTTTCTCTCTCTTTCTAACCACCTGAAGAATGCCGGAGCGTACAACGACTGAAACCTTGTGATAAATATGGCGACAAAGAGGAGGACAATAGTCCGAATAATGTAAATAATATATAATCATTTATTGGATAATTATAATAAAAATGTTATGAAATCACTACAAAAATCGCCATTTTGTTTAAACACTTTCAACGCCATCACTTGATAAGACACCAAAAGTGCTGAAACAAAATGGCTATTTTTGTAGTGATTTTATAAAATATTTATGTTATAATTTTCGAATAATTGATTATATTTGTTCTTCTCTGTATTGAGCAGTCTTTTAAGAATAGTATTTGTTGGTTATTTCGTATACACCAACCTTATAATTGTGTATATATATATATATATATATATATATATATATATATATATATATATATATATATATATATAAGCATTGCACCCCGAGCAAGGCGTGAAGCCACTAGGATGCGGGGGGGGGGTGCAGAAGATTTGGAGCAAGAGCAGATAGGAGTGATAGAAGAAAGGATGAGGAGAAGGATAGTGGATAGATCAAGGTAACTGGAGATGTCGATTGACATTACATTTGAATAGTTGGAGATCATACCCATCAGGGAAACAATAATTGGGAAGGGTTTTCCACAGGCGAGAAGTGCGAGGCATGAAGCTATTGGAGTAGAAGAGACGGCTACATTTAAAAGTTTCTACAGTGTAAGGGTGAGAGCGGGATGCCAGCCTCATATTATTGTGAGTTATAGTCGTACCCACCCTCATTGCACTAACATGGGGTCGGCGGTAATGCTACGACGGTTGTGGGGACGGGCTATTTTTAGACCTGGCCTGTGTGCACGCGCTAGAGCTCCCTATATTAAACTGATCTTATGTCACAATTATACAGCAGTTGCATATAAACTCTGGCGAAATATAATCAGATCTCTATTAGAGTAATAAAGATTTTTTTCTGTTGTCGTAAAAAGGCGGTGTGATTTAAGTTTTGATATTTTACCTGGCGTAGGCGGGTAGCTCAGCTAGTGGACTACAGAATGCTTTCAACTATCAGTGTTCAGCTCAACCCCACCGGCCCACTGTAAATATTTATGAATCGTAAATCACGTTTTATTGGTTTTAAACGGGTGGGAATAAAAGTTGTCTGCAGTTGAATAATGTGTACCCTTTTTAAGAGGTGGAAAGTTGAATGGTGACAAATTGAAAAAGCCGACGCAGAGTACAGGAGACGGGAGGGCGATACAAATAGACAGAGAGAGAGAGGGGGGGGGGTGAGTGAGAGAGGTGGTGAGTGAGAGAGGGGGCGAGAGTGAGGGGGAGAGAGAGAGGGGGGAGAGTGACTGAGATAGAAAATGCACAATGTGTGAGCGTGGGAAAGAAGAGAGAGAGGGGAAAAAAACAAAGACGTCCGTTTGACAAACATTGTCCGAGTCACGATCGCTTTCCTATTGCAACATGTTTATAAAGTTTCAAGCTGAGAAACAAGGATAGGAAATTCAATTCAGGAACATTTCTCTCTCTCTCTCTCTCTCCTCTCTCTCTCTCTCTCTCTTTCTCAGACGCGATTCTTTCCCTTCTTCTCTCGCGATTGATCTAATGTTTCTTCTCACACCCTAACTTTGCACATTCTACCTTTGTCACTCTCTGGACACACACAGACATATATATATATATATATATATATATATATATATATATATATATATATATATATATATATATATATATATATATATTGAACAATAAGAAATATTAAAGAATTAAAATCTGCAAACACACTGGGTTGTATATTAATATTCTTTTGTTTTTATCATTATTTCATTTAAATTTCTCGACTAGTTTCGGCCAACATAACCATCATCAGGGGAAAAAAACTCTGCTTGCTGGTAGCAGTAATCTACAGAAATGAATATCTTTTTGGAGAAAATGAACTTTTGTCTGTAGTTTTCATTTGTTTTTTGGTAACATGAATTTTGGTCAGTCTTTGTGATGGTCAGACAGTCTCTTTTAAGTTGTTATTTGAGATGAGAGCTGGATGGATTCATGCTGCTCTGAATTCCCTTGGTCATTTTGACAGTTTTATTGGTTCCTGGAAAGGGAATGTGTTTCTGTTAAATGTGTATGTGTTATTGGGATCTTAGGGAGGGAGTGTGTATGAAGTGTGTAAGTGCGTATATTACGATGGGTGTGTGTTATCATTTGGCTTATTAGGGAGTGAGTGAGTATTATATATATATATATATATATATATACATATACATATATATATATATATATATATATATATATATATATATATATATATATATATATAAGGCGTATATATATATATATATGTATATATATACAAACGCCTTATATATATATATATATATATATATATATATATATATATATATATATTATGTATATATATATATATATATATATATATATATATGAGTGTGTACGTGTGTGTGTGCGGGGGCAGCATAAATAGGTATACCTTAACATTAACTATTATATTACTATTACTGATATTATAATAGATGTAGAAATCATTTAATTCATTAAAACATTTTTAATATCTGTATTTTTATAAATTTACTATAATATATTTATTATATCTTTTAATTTTTTTTAATAATGATATTAAATGTTTTGCAAGTTAGGAGCAGTTGGAGGGCATATTTTTCAACTATAGTGCTAAAAATATTAAAAATATACGATTACCTTAAATTTATTACTAATTAAATTACTATTTTTTATTTGTGACTTTTACATTTAGACATTTTCCTCTCGTTTCTGTATTCAAATTGACTACACGGTGGAGTAATGGATAGCGGTTCGGATTGTGGAATCGGAGAGCCAAGTTCGAATTCCAATCGAATCTATTACATTCACTTACGTGTTAATACTCTTGGGAAAAGTATGAATCCTCTTCTTAATAGCGGGACAGACTGGGTTCTATAGCTTTGGATGGCAACTGGTCTACTGCAGAAAGAAATGGCAACCTGCTGCGGGGAAAAAATTGCCTCATCAGTCATGTATCGAAAGATACATTATCGCCTAAGCCGGTATCACGCATGGCACATAACTGACTGATATTATATAATAATCCATTTTATTTATATTTGAAATTAAATCATCTTGCCCCATTGAAGTATGGCAACGGTTAATTTTTAATACCTTAAAAAAAAAACGATTTTTATTAACTATTTCAACTTAAGCAAGGCAATAAAGCCATTAAGACGCAAAGGGTTACTGAGTTTAAGAGAATATGAGAATAAGGGACTATTAATAATAGAAAACAATAAAAGGATGGAAATTAACGATTAACATTGCATTTAAACCTTTGAAGATCATTGTTGACTAGGAATCAGTCAGCTGGAAGAGTATTCCACAGGCGAGAAGTGCGAGAGAAGAAACTGTTAGTATAGAAATTGCCGTAACATTCAGACATTTTAACTATAAATATTAGCGTCAATCTAATGATTCGCTTAAATTCATAGAAGAAAAGTCAACAGAGCAATGATAATGAAAGGAATTATAGGAAAAAAAATCAGAGGGAATCTACGTTACGTCAGTGAGAAAGGAACTGAAGTCGGGCTGCCAGCTCAGGACCAATAACATTGCAGATTCTTCTTTGGATTTTATCAAGAATCTCTTAATGTACATACAGGAACAGCAGACCAGACACGACAGCAATATTCAAAGCAAGGACGAATGGCAGACATAAATATGCTAGATCGATTTTGGCGATTAAAAATTGTCACGCACGCGACACAGTGTGACCAACTTTCCTAGCAGCAGGCGTAGCAATTGATTTAAAAATCCTTTTTCCACTTAATATCAGCGGAAAATGTTAACCCGAGAGGGCGCTATGGCTCACTCTCCTGGAGGTGAGCACCAGCTATCGTAAGGGAAAGGAAAAAAATTTTCTCTTAGACGATTAAAAGGGCAGTTTCATTTTGGAGGCGTTAAAATTAACAAGCCATTCCTTGCCCAATTAACAACATATTGTGGTATAGTTTTGAAATTATTTTGGATTAAATGAAATAATTTCTTCAGAATTTTAAAAACATTTTGTCGAAATATCTTTTGGCCTCTTATTGTATTTAAATATACAGATAACCCCCAATTAATGCGAATTTAATGAATGTGTTTTCGATTAGTGAGCTATTTTTTTTTATATACCAAAATTCGATTAGTGCATACATAATACTCAGTTAGTGCGCTAAAACATTTACCACACTATTTACATTATCCGGACTATTGTCCTCATCTTTGTTGCTATATTTATTACAACGTTTCGGCCGTTGTACGCTTCGGTCTTCTTCAGGAGTTTGGAATGTCGAATTGAACCCTTTATTTCGCTCACTGGGGTAGACTGTTCTAGTTCCATGTGCCATGTTTAATGGATGTCAGTTATCAGTTATCTCCTGTTAATTCCCCTCTCCAAGTTCTCCACCGCCTTAACCGGGGATTGAACTCACACTCCTGTCACTGGATCTAACTAGCGCCTTTATCCACTGTGCCATGAAGAAGACTGGATCGTACAACGGCCGAAACGTTGTAATAAATGTGGCGACCAAGATTAGGACAATAGTCCGAATAATGGAAATAATGTAATAATATTTAATGATAACTCATCTCAGAAATATAGACAGAAAACTTTTTCCGTTTAAACAGATAAATTGAAAATTGATTTTTTTAATAGTTATAGATGTAAAAAATAGCCACACTTATCGAGGGTTTTTGTACATGTTCGCGTACAAAGATACATGCACTCGCAATCTGAATATCTCTTTGCTTAGACAGATAAAAACATAGATAAAAATAATCATCTTTTCTTTCTCTTACCGACAGAGAGAGAAAGAAAGAGAGATTAGTATCTCATCGATAATTCGTTCAGTTTTTAGATATCGATATTAGTCGAGTTATAGTTATTTCAATCCCTTTATGTTTCTCGTCCGGGGAAAGGGATAAACTACATCCGCGTCCAGGGTAAGACGATAAACTGCATCTGCGTCCAGGGTAAGACGATAAACTACGCTCAACAGAAAGGCCACTGATCAGAAGGCTTTGACGGGCGTGCAACCACCTCTTAATTGCTGGTATTTCCAGATCCACCCTGACCCAGAGTGCTAGCACTTGTTAGGGTCTCAGCTATAAGCAAATAGTTAACCCCAGAACTGAGGTAAAAAGTATTATGAAAGTGTAAAAATAGGTTTTAATACCAGAAAAACGTTGTAAAACCCTATTACCAGAAATAAATTTTTGAAGTAAAAAAAAAAAATTACCAGCAATAAATTTTTGAAAATAATATTACCAGTGACATATTTTTGAGGAAAAAAAAATATTAACAGAAATAGATTTTTATCAAAACAAAATATTACCA
>OZ010592.1:92369388-92406888 GCA_963932145.1 Acanthosepion lycidas | reverse complement strand
TGTATGTAAACAAAATATGTTTTCTAATTGTATTTTAAATAGACAAACATGCTTTGAAAGTTGATCATCTTGGCCATCAGTGAAACAATGGTAATCGAAATAACTTATGTTGATAAAATTGATATTAGCAGTTTTCTTTATAAGGTGACATTCTGCATTCACTAACCAAACAACCATTGCTAGCGACGGTCGAAATATATGAAATGCTTCTATTTAAGTTATCTTTCAGGAAAATAAGATTTTAAAGTTCATTATTATCGCTTTTTCAAGTATTTGTTTGGTTTCGTTTCGTTTGTTTTACGATATGTCAACTCACTGGGACATTGACTGCCGAAATCATCGTTTTTTGTCGTTTTTTTTTTTTTTTTAATAGTCCTGTATTTCAAAAGTCAAAAAAGTTGATTTTAAATAGTAAAACTACTGTTAGTTATGGTCATATATTTTTCATTGTATTTAATTTCTCATAGGAACTGAAATATATTAAATGAATCCGTATTTTGAAAAAGTTATTTTAAGTTTCTTGTTTGATAGTAAATTTAAAATGGGTTGAATTAAAATTGCTGCAGTTTATCAGTATGTTTTTGTGTGGCTTCGACTAAATGTACTTTGACGGCAATTGTATGCCTTCAATTACAGATAAAGTGTATTTTTGATCATTTTGCTATAATTTAGCCTGTTTTGGATTACGGCATTTAATGCGGAAATTTAATATTTTTCTAAATAAAATATTCTGTTTGAAAAGTGAAAAAAGATTTTATTTTACATCGTAAGACTGCTGTTAGATATGGTCATATTTTTTTCTTTTAATTATATTTTTGAAATCAGTTTAATTTCCTTGAAAAAAAAAAGTTCTTTTAAGTTTCTTGGTTGGCCGTATTTTAAGTGGGTTGAATTAAAAATGCGGCAGTTTGACAGTATGTGTTTTATGGTGAATATCTCTTGGCATGCCACACGTACCGGAGGATCTTTTTTTTTTAGGATATACAAATGGGTTATGATAGTACCTCAGTCTGGACATAATGACATCTTCGCTTCTATTTTGGCGTTTTTCCACTATTCGTTTGGGCTTCCTTCCTAAAATTCTGTTGGAAATAGTGTGGAAGATTAGCATATTTATTATATCATTATTTTCATGTTAAATGTACTATCCATTTTAATTGTTGCTGCTATTGAAAGTCCTCAACTAATGAAGTTATCAGTTAAAAATATTTTTTTTAAATTTATAATTTTTAACCCTACCTTAAAAACAATTAACCGTGCCTAGAGCAACCGGTCACCGCAAATACATGATTTTTAACCTCTTCAGAAAAATTACCTGTGTATAGTGCGACCCCCCACCTATTTTTTTTTTTTTTTTTTTTTTTGTATAAGAAACTTATCATAAAACTCTCTATACGCGCATATATATGTCATATACAGGGTGCAATGGATAAATTGTCGTCTAATTGATGCAAAAATGAAAATAAAACTTATATCCCATTTTAACAGATATATTTACCAAAATTACACAAAAATATCTTGAATTATTAAAGGGTAACATTTATTCAGTAAAATCGTCATCGGCTTCAACCATGGCCTCCAGGCGAATTCGGAATCTCCTGCATCTCTTCCGAGCGGTCTCCTTGTTTAAGTTGCCGAATGCTGCCATAATCCTTGTCTTCAGTCCATTGTTGGTGTTACAGTGAGTTTTGTTGTTCTCTCGCTTAACTGCACATACACAAGGGGGTTGCAATCAGGGCAGTTAGGTGGCCACATGTAAGGGGTGATGTGGTCGGAGAAATTGTTTGACAGCCATGACTGGGTTCTTCTGTTTGTATGGCACGGTGTAAAGTCCAGTTGCCAGATATAGGGTCTTCCAGCAGCCACCTTCTTGGCCCAAAGCAACAGTACCTTCCCAATCACTTGATGTAGGCCCCTGTGAGATATAAGTCACTTACCGTAAAATATATGACACATATATTTAGATACCGTACTTTTGATTTCGCTCATGCATGACTTTTAACCTCTTTAGAAAAATTCCCTGTGTGTAGTGCAACCCCCATCCCATATTTTGTGTAAAAAAAAAAAAAAAATAAAATAAAACTGATCATAAAAATCCGCCCTAAACTCGGTTTTACACGATACCCAAGACAACAACTACCATGAGCATATTTATAGAAAAGTTACAGAGAAGCTATATTACGACGGTGAGGACAATAAGTGAAGCCGAGATGCCAGGTCAGATCCAATAACATTGCAGATTCTTTTTTGGATACTATCAAACATTTCTAAATATATAGCAGATGCACAGAACATATGTGACAACAATATTCAATGTATGGTTAACTCGTAAGTTTATGAAATTACGAACAAAAAGGAGAATTATATTTAGAATTAGAAAATGATAGCTGAGATTTCTCTAAAACGTGCGGAAAAAAGACCTGGAGAATTTGATACTTACAAGACGCATTGAAGGCTATTGGGGCAAAATGGGGCATCCATTAACCTGTAAATGACCTGGACCGGGTATGATAGAAACGAGACAAATCTTAGAGCTACGAAGAAAAGGAAGTTTTACAGGGCCTTATACTTCTACGTACTGAATAATGTTTTTAAAGAATTTGATTTGAATTTAAATATACGTGTATCGAATAAAAATCGGCTTATGTGTAGAATAGACTGTCACTAAATGTAACTGATACGTACATTTTAAATATTTTTGTTACAAATGACAAAGATGTTATATGTTTTAAATATTGTATACATGTTATAGAATATTTTCCTCTAAAATACTGAGTTTAATATTCTTTCGTTTTATGTATGCACAGGTTCAATTTTTTTTAGTCTTTATAAATAGTTACCGAGTTTGTTTGGGTTTTTTTTGTTGTTTTTTTTTTTGTTTTTTTGTTGTTTTTTTTTTGTATTGGCATTTATTTGTTTCTTAGTACAAGTGTCTGGAAGATACTTTGTCTTGTTCTTACTTTCTAGTTTTGCTTATCTAAATTTATATTTATCAATTTTCCGTTAATCTACTCTTATTCATTTTTTATCAATTGGTAGTTTAGGTGTTAGTACTTTCAAAAAGGTATCGTAATTCCCCATATATAATACGCTATGTTTTTCTAAAATGTATTAAGCAAAATTAGGGGTGCGTATTATGCACAGCTACAAAGAATGTTCAAAAAACTGCCGTTTCATAGGTCGATTTCAGTTGCGAAATGACTACTCAACACAAAGATACGACAATTTGACAAAAACATTCGATGATTGCGACCTGATGAGGATGTCAAATACAATCATATGTACCTAACAATACTTAGAAATGTAAAATGAAATAAGAATTATTATAAATCTAGATTAGAATATTATTCTTTGTTTAAAACCATTTTGTGAAAAACTACATACAGATCCAATAGATTGCAGATTTTATCGAACAAATGAGGTTAATGAGTTTGCGCAGTAGACAAAATATAAGTATTTCCGTTTCCTTTTAAAATTGTGATGATCGGAAATTTTCATATATATCTTCAATTAATAAGAATAGGAAAACGCTGGCCGTAATGAAATTGGAGAGGGCAATTTATAGGGTTTTATTACCAAAGAAGAGGTACGTATTATGCGTGAATAGAAGCAATTTCCTACACTTTCAGCACAATTCTTAGGGTTGCATATTATGGATTGAGGCGTATTATACATGGGGAATTACGATTGCACTAATTATTTTATTTTGTTTTATAATTTCATAGCTTCATAATTTCCGAGTATTTCAAGCTTAAATCCAAATTGATATTTTTGTTTATCGTTTAAGCTGTTTTCTAAAATTAACAAATTTTTCAATATTTGTGTTTATTTATTTACGTACTTTTCGTAATTTATTTTGCTTTCTAGTGTTTTTGTTTATCTAACGTTTTACATATTTAAAAAAAGAAACGTTAATTCTTTTGAGCTTCTAAAACGCGTAATGTATATATTCATCCATTATATATGTTCAAAAGGTTATCATAGCTGGAAGTGACAGTAGAAATAGACACCGTGGCACGCGTCTGAAATAGCCTCTGACAACTAAGTCCAGCTCCAAGCCGGGGTATGGGTGAAGGCGGAGAACTTTGCGCCTCCTAACCAGCTACATCAGATAGATGAAGGCCCAGGAAGACAGTTCATCTAAGAGAAGGAAAACCCTGATTTTATACCTCAGCTTCCTTGCGAGCATATGCAAACACGTAAAAGGCTATGGAATTAAATCCATAAAGAAAGCCCGAAGTAAAGACCCGAAGGCGGTTAGGGGTTCAACCCTAATAACTTTCGGACAACTCCTGCAGCCAAGCCGACCCCACATGTAATGTCCTGTATTCCTTTGGATCTGGTAGGTACGGCCGAATGGGGCGGAGGCGTGTAGTCTGGGCAGTACACGGCCTCCACATACTATCGCCGAAGCCTGCGCATTAGAGTAGTTAATAAAATAGTTTACACACACACACGCACACACACACACATATATAGAGATATATGTGTGTGTGTAAACTATATTCAGATAGATTATATATATATTATAACATATATATATTATATATTATAATATATATATATATATATATATATATATATATATGTTATATATATATATATATTATAATATATATATGTATTATATATTATAATATATATATATATATATATATATATATATATATATATAATGACTATTGCGTCTAGCATGAAACAGACTGTCGCCTCTATGTGTTGACTTCTATGTTCACCTTTATCTTTACACACGCTCTATCTCTGATATTGAGCACGTTATCCCATAAATATAGCACACGTTAAGACTATATTTCTTCACACACACACACACACACACACACACACACACACACACACATATATATATTATTATTATTATTATTATTATTATTATTATTATTATTATTATTATCTGTGAAGGAACAAAATAAATAAAAATACAAGAGGAAATTATCCTTAACCAACGCGTTTCGTCCTCAAAGCAAATGTAAGATTTACTTTGTTGCACGAGTTTATATACAGGATCAAGAATGTCATTCGTTTATCAAATCTTTTAAATTTCAAAACTTTTATGTATATTCATCAAGTTGTTGAAAGGTCCGTCAAAACATATGGAGGAGACAAAGTGCCATAATTCAAAGTCTGGTAAAAGGCAAAATTAAGTCAGTAATATTTAAGATTAAAAAAAAAGACAAGAGGAAAAACCATTCTTAGCTGACGTGTTTTATCCTATGAAAGACTTTATCAAGGCAAATGTAGGATTTATTTTCAAGATCAAAGCTGTCATTAGGTTATGAAAGTTTTTAAATTTGGGAATATTAATGAGGCGGTTGAAAGCTCAGTCAAAATATGAAGAACCCAAAAAGCCATAATTCAACGTCTGCTAAGACGAAAGTAAGCGAATATTATTCAAGAAATATTTCCATGGAAGTAGCAAAAGAACAGTTAGAGGCATGCAACATTCAGTCTACTTTCTTTTTTTTCCTTTTTTTTTTTAATGGAGTACTGTTGTCATATTTGGACGTCGGGGTGCATAAACCACACTCTCCAACCGTCTTTGTGTCCTTGTGGGTGACGAATTATTTTTCCATCCTCCAATCTCTCACTTGCGGGGTGTGGTGAGCTTCTCACAGCTATATCGCTCGGACGAACTGAATTCCTTTGTACCGCCTGTTCTAACCGTCACCCTCCATGCCCCACTCACATTGTAGCCTACCACCCTCATTTCTTTCGTATTCCATCGATAAGAAGTAAATTCCACTCAAACAGCTTCTTCCCGTGAACTTCTGCCCTGTGGAACCTCCTTTCACTATCACTAGAATCTTAGCCTATTCATCCGTTACCTCCCCCTCTAAGTCGTAAAAACTCGCCCCTAACGTAACCACAAGTGGCCGCTAGGCCTTGTACAGATTGAAGCTGATTGTAAAAATCAATCTAGGCAATTAATAAATATTTAAAAAGAAGCTGTGGAGAGTAATGAAGGATTGTAGTATTTAAAAATGTAACTGGTGTTTCAGATTGGAATAGCGAATAATGCTTTCTAGAACCTAAGCACAGTATGAAGAAACAGGACATTTTCGTTGGAAACAAAGAAGAGAGCCCTCAATTGTTGTGTAATATTAATCCCACTATGTGGAAATGAATGTTGGACAATCTCTTCACAAAGGCAAATGCGAATGGATAGTGGATGAAAAGATCACAGCTGAACGATCTTAATCCAACACAAGTTTATAAGGAGACGTATTTAGGATCAAATTCATTATAATTTCTGCTTGTTAAGTACTGTCTCACAGAAATGTACTCAAGAATATTTAATATTAGATTACAAAACCGAATTTAATAGGGAAAAAACAATTGGACACACTAGTGCAAGTTAATTGAAACAAAACAAATAATTCCGTTATTATCTACATGTGTCGTATTTTTCCAATGAAACATGATCCAGCGCACATGTTACTACTTCGTATGTTCATTCGACAAAGTTGTTCCTTGCAGATTGACCACAGATTCTCGATTGGATCTGGCCAATCTACAGTACTCGTAAAGCTTGTCAGTGTGCTCGTGCAGCGTTACAATTTTCGTACGCCTCCTTAGAGTAACGTCCATCGCAAACAATGGCTGAAGGACAACTAATCGACAGTCGAGACAATAGTGTATGGGCGTGATAAAAATCCGATGCAATGACGGATGACGGAATATTTTTCAAGGCCAAGCGAATTTCATCATACACCCCGAAAATAGATTCATATTATTGTTCACCACTGCAAATGGCCTAATCTGAGGTAAAAATAGATATCGATTACACCTTGTCACTCCAGTGGGTTAAAAACTGATGTTGAAAGAAAGGAAATTATATCGGTTGTTTTAATTAATTTGCACAAGAGTGAAGGGGCGATAAAAGTAAAGATTTTTTTTTACGTTTCCACTGCAAAACATTGCCCCTCTATGATTTTTCTATAAATATTTTATTGTAATTGTCCCTTTGGTACACGAACTTTAAAAATGTAAGGGCAATACAGGATTGGCAGCTAGGTCTCTTCTTTTCAGATTTGAAATTGCTAAATGTAGCCATAAGTTCTATGCGTTTCGTTCTCTCGCATTTTTCCTTTGTGTAACTTTCTTCCGATTTCTTGCTTTCCAGTCAACTTTGATGTTCAAAAATCGTACAAAGGGAAGGATATTTGAGTTAATAGATATGTGGCTCTACAGGAGCACGTTGAAAATGCCAGACACGAAATATGTGAACAACGAAGAAATTTCAGTGACGATGAAAACAAAAAGAAGAAGAAAAAAGTAACAGCGAAAATTTGGGGGGGGGGTACTTAATGAAGAAAAGGGTGCTTGGAGAATTTGACATTCACAAGATGGCAAACTGGTCAGATGGAACCAGCAGGGAATCTTGGGTAAATGGATGACAGAACAAGAACGAGGAGGAATAGTAAGGGGAAAAATATTGCCTAGTACTACAAGGCGTAGGAAGTCGTGGAGAGCCGTGATCGCTTACGTTCTGAAGAAGAAACGGCACATATAATTATTTGGTTTGTACGGCTTATCAACATTTTTCATGTTATCTAAAGTCAAAAAATATTTTTTAAATCTAAGAATGTTTTTCACGATAATAAATATTTACTAATACAAGTCTTATTAATTAACCCATAGATGGGGTGAGGACGTGGAATCCTAACATTGCCAATGGTATTTTTACATAACAGAGTACAACAAACATGACTGGAATCACTCTGAATTCCGTATTTTTATGCATTGTAACACCAGCAAATCCAAGCTGACAGCCTATCCAAAAGGTCCTTCATCTGTCTAAGAATATAAAGAAGTGTTATTTAGTAGTTTTAGTCTAAGGCGGTATATCTTACCGCGCCCAATGAGGCTTGACCTGACTATCGCAGCAGGTGATATTTTCTTAGTTTAATTTTATATCGCACAAAAATAGAACAATTCAGATATTTGAAGTCTGCGATAGAAACTTGTTAACCATTACGCGATGGTGGGATACCAGTAAACATCTGCTGGTTTGATGATTGTGCACGAATTCTGTAATTTTAGCGGTTGTGAATTGCAACTGTAAACCAATAAATAATGGGGTGGTATGAAAACAAGAAATTGTTTCCCAGCCGAAACGAATAACTATCCCGGATTTTCTTTTCCTTTTCTTTATTTTTTTTTTTCTATTCATTTTTTTTTTATTATTTCTTTTATTGAATTTCTTGCTAGGTTTTTTTTTTTTTTTTTTTTATTTTTATCTAAGTAACGGAAGCAAAACAGCTCAATGTCAACTTGTACGACGAATACAATGCATTCTCTTTCAAATATCACATGACGAATGTAGGCCACGTTTGTTCGGAGGCTGAAACTGAATTTAAAACGCCGTCCGGATTTTCGCTAAAAAACAAAAGACTAGCAGGATATGTGTTTAATCGGTGCGAACACAATGGTTTTATGAGTACATTAGGTGAAATGTGATTCTTTTTGCCTTCTAATAAAGAAAACGCCGAAATAGAAAAAAAAATGTTCTTTCTTTGTAAGAATTCAGACGAGAAAAGCAATAACAATTTAAATATATCTTTTGCAACATCCATGAAAATAACAAACATATATCGTGTGTAACAGCAAAATTGTCCAAATAGTGTAACAGCAAAACTCCAAATCATGTAACAGCAAAATTGTCCAAATCGTGTAACAGCAAAATTGTCCCAATCATGTAACAGCAAAATTGTCCCAATCATGTAACGGCAAAATTGTCCAAATCGTGTGACAGCAAAATTATCCAATTATTAGATTAATCTCTGAATCGTTGTATCTTAGAAATGATTAAAGATATCTTACTGGCTTTCTCCGAGATTTTTTTTATAACACTATTGGTCTCTGCTTTAACAATAAGAATGTATAATTACTCTCCAAGCTTAAGAGAAAAATCGTAACAAAATCGATCATAAACGAAAATGACATGCTCATCATTAATTAATCATAGCTATGGATCGGAAGCTCATGAAGGATTGAAATAAACTTCATATATATATATATATATATATATATATGTGTGTGTGTGTGTGTGTGTGTGTGTGTGTGTGTGTGTGTGTGTGTGTGTGTGTGTGTGACGTTGTCCGCTGGTCGTAGCGCCAACCGTGTCGTTGTATCCCAGTCTACGACGGTACCAACGGTGACGTCCTACTTTGATTCCCAGTCTGCCTACCCACGTTGTGATTTGATCTAGGCAGAGGAAATCAATCAGTCATCGGGGCCGTACTGCAAACCGAGTCCAACGGGGGTGATACCACAAAAATACGCATAAAAGGCAACAAAATGAAAACTCAAAAGTTCGAAGTATCAAAGAAAAAGGTAACAAACTTTATGTCTAGTTGTTCGATACATAGGACCGCATCTATCTCCCGACCCGTTCTATGGATTGTGGCACGTCGTTTTCCGCTAGGCAAGTTTTAACATTTCAAGTCGTCTGCTCTCTAAGAAATTGGTGTTTCGGTGGGTCTTTGGACGAAAGTCAAAAGAAAAACTTATTTCGGTGATCTGGATCTAAGTCGCTCTTCAAAATAATTGTTCTTGGTTTGAAGATGTGGGTCTGGAAAATTTGCGGGAATCTTGGTCAGCTATTTGCGAGGGTTGCCTTAACCGAAGACTGCTGGAACTCGACTCTCTGAACTGCTCGCTGTGGCTTCGTTTATATGGGCGCCGACCAAAACCGGGGTGGGTTTGTCGGCGCTGGGGGGTTCCTCGATAATTCTAAATACACATCCACCTCTCTGGTTAGGAATTTCCACCCTCCTCCATTCTTGGGAACCCTTCCTCACTCCCACCTTCTCATCATACTTCAGAGGGGCGTGAACTGCCCTCCCCACATCTTCGCGGCAACCTCTCTTACTCATCCTCCAGATGGGCGGCAACAGCCTCCCTCGTGCATCACGTGATCACCACTCGACCAATGATGTCTCAGTCGGGCGTGGACGAATCTGCGGCTTGTTTCAGAAAAAAAATATCTTGCTTAAAAAAAAAATTATCTCTCTTTTCTTTCCTTTTTCTTCCCCTTAATGGTTTATCATTTCTCCAGCCGCGAACGGGACAATATAACAATGGCGGTCATAACTCTTGTTCTACACGTGGTTTACTTCAAGTATTTTATCGCTAATTATCAGAATGTGTGGTCCTCCCGACACGGTCTCAAAAAAAGGAACATCTCCAAAGCCCCAGTCGGTCTGTCGCCTCGAAGAAAGAAAAAAAAAATTATTTTCTTTCGGCACAATTCCTGATAACAAAATTTTATTATCGCAGGCCAAGGATGCTCGTGGGTGTTTTTTTTAATTTTTCATATCTGTCCGAGTCTTTTTAGTTGCTGTTTTTCGTCACTTAACGAAACAACATTTTCATTTGAATTTTTCTTTCTCTCTCTGGCCAGTCGGTCTGTAGCCGATAATAAGATGTCTTCCGTACCAATAGTTTGTTTTCATATCTTTAGATAACACGGCCGATGCCAAAACATATCTGATTCCTTCCTTCCCTCCTTTTCTTTTTACTCAGAATTTCCCTGACACTCTTTCGCCATTTGTTACTTATCAAAATATCCTTTTATCCATTGTCTCTCAGCTGTGTGTGCGTTCCTGCTTATCACTCACGATTCGGTTCTTAGCCTCTCTTGTTCTTCTTTTCTTTCCTTTCCCTTTCTGCCTCGTTAAATGGTGCCACATATATGTGTGTGTGTGTGTGTGTGTGTATCTACAACCCAGTGTGTCTGAAGATTTTAATTTTTTAATATGTTTTATTGTTCAATATATATATATATATATATATATATATATATATATATTATCCCAGGGTCATTTTCAAACTTGTTCAAGATGATCTCCGCCATCTCTAACATTCTAACCTTCTGTCCTGGAGTAACAAGGGTACATCACATGTTTCATGTACTATTTCATTTTCAAGTCTCTTCACTGCTCTTTGGATTGTCATAGCTGAAACTCCTCTCTTCCGCGCCAAACGTCTTATGGATTGAATTGGATCATTTCTAAATGACCCCCTGAAAAATTAAATGTAAAAATTAACCACAGTAACTTCTCAGTCATACTTAATATATTTATTAATTTTTTTTTTTTTTGATAAAATAGATAATTTTTAACTTTTAAAGAAGAAAATCTGCAGTCAATTGCTGAAACCTCCTGACGGGAAGTCTACGAAACTCTGGAGTCGGGATGCTGAATATGAAATCAATCAGCTAAATGACAAATTTTATATTTGTAATAATTCTGTGTATATAAGACTAATAATTGCCGACCGGAAATAGATGCAGAGACACCTACCCATGGGTGACAATGCACTACAAATACCCGACTATTATGTGACTGTTGACAAAAGAAGCCACTGTAAACGCTATCATGGAGCTCGGACACCTTACTACCAGTCAGGGTGCAGCAACTAGAAAACTGCCAACTCACTATTCTCACAATGAAAATCACAGCCTTTGTTCAGTCGGATCTCAAAAAAGTTAAGACACTTAAATCATTAAGGATCATAGAGGAAATGAAGCACTGAGCTATATACTAAACAAGAAACTAGGGACAAACCTCTACTCCTGTACAATAAACTTGGAAATACAATATGAATTCTTTACCAAAGAATTTTAAATTAAAAGAACTAGAATCTTTTGCAATACACTGACTCTTGTTGAAATACCCTCAGTATTTAATATTGTTGAAGTTATCACTAAGATTCTTTGTTGAGATTTACAAACTCTATACTGTGGAGTAATGGATAGCGGCTCGGATTGAGGAATCAGAGAGCCAAGTTCGAATTCTAGTCGAATCCACTATATTCACTTACGTGCTAACACCCTTGGAAAAGGTATGAATCTTCTTATTCCCCTAGATATGGGTAAATAGCAAGGCAAACTTGTTTCTATAGCCTTGGATGTTAACTGGTCTACCGCAAAAAGAAATGGCAACCTACTACGGGGAAAATCGTCAGTCGTGTACCGAAAGATACATGATCTTTAAGCGTGTATCACGCATGGCACATAACTGAGAGAAATTAACTTACGTGCTAATACCCTTGGGAAAGGTATGAATTCTCTTCTTGGCCCCTAGATATTAGTAAATAGCATGACAGACTGGGTTCTATAGCCTTTGATGTCAACTGATCTACCGC
Source organism: Acanthosepion lycidas (assembly GCA_963932145.1). Lineage (NCBI taxonomy): Eukaryota > Metazoa > Mollusca > Cephalopoda > Sepiida > Sepiidae > Acanthosepion > Acanthosepion lycidas. The sequence goes on along the minus strand of OZ010592.1, from coordinate 92,394,720 downwards.
AGAAAGAAATGGAAACCTACTGCGGGGAAAAATCTGCCTCATCAGTCATGTATCGAAAGATACATGATCGCCTAAGCGTGTATAGCTGACTGATATTTCGTTCAATTTTGACAAGTTGATGACATCTGAATAAGCTAATTTGTTTGGAAAAACACTACTTCGCGGTTTAATAATTAATTTAATTTAATTTAAATTAAATTAATAGAACTTCATTGTAAACATTTTTATTTTAAATTTTGTTTGAACAAAGAAGAATAAATTCTTAGAATTTCTTACTCTTGAACATGCAACATACAAGTTTCTAGAGCCAAATTCCAACTTGCTGAAGCTTTTGGCTTTGTGATTTATTTATAGTTCTCGTAAACGCTGGATGAATTGGAAACTAGATTCTTGTATATAAAAACTTATAGGAAAGATATTCAAATGCACTTTTATTAAGTATTTACTTAAGTCATTAAATTGTTAAATAATGAAAATTTATTGTACGAAGCTACGCACTCTAGTAAAAGAAATTGTACTTTTTACTCTATAACCTGTTTGCTCTTCTCAAGATTTGGTTTCAATCGGTCAATATGTGGCTATTTTAGACGGTGGGAAGGAAAGACGGACGAACAGAAGTCATAGAGTTTGATATATGAAAGTGGTTCTTTCAAATATATTTTAGAAAAAAATCTTCTTATCTTAGATGAATATGTGACACTCTAATACTATGTGACACTCTAATAATATATCCAGACGATGTGATTTGTCCCACCTTGAAAACAAAATTAATGGCGTTGAACCCACAATAGATTTTACTTTTGATACTAAAAACACTTTACCCTTCGTAGATATCATGCTACAAAGTATCAATAATCACCTTTAATGCAAAGCTTACAGAAGATCTACCAAAAAGAATGACCTCATAAACTACTATTCTCACCAATGCAACATTATAAAAACTGGAATAATTATAGAAATTTATTTAAAAGCACTAAGAATCTGCAGCTCCCAGTATTTACCTGAAGAAGAAATATACACAGAAAACACCTCTAAAAACCTTCTCTGACCTAATTATTTCATCCACAATGCTAAGAGAAAGATATACAAAATATACAACCGCAATAAAATATATTAATGACGCACTCAATACCAATAAAAATAAACTATATAAAACAGACATATAATATTACTTATTAATTCCTTAAGATCTACTATTCAAAACAATTCATCCAATCGTAAGAATATCAAACTAACTGAAATCCCATCCCAGGCTAATATGGATATGATTAGAAATAAAAATACCCATAACAATAATAATTATGAAGCATGTAAATAAACAGTCACAACTGTTCCTTAAATATATTGAGTAAACTCAAAATAAAAGAAAACGAATCTATGAACACAAAAAAGATCTAATGCACAACAACTTATCAAAGTTATACATAGAAATAAATTCAACCGTAATTTTGACCTAAAGAATGACGAGAGAAACTAACTTAATTAGAATGACAGTTCTAAAACGTGCTGATATCGAATCTTACCCAAATGTATATCGCCGCCCCAGATTTTTTCAGATATTTCCTCTTTTAAAATATATATTCCTTTCCCAAGGCAACTTTTGAAATGCCCGTTTGAGTGACTTTGCAAATCACAGATAAAATAATAGTAACGCATTTGAGCAATAAGATGTTTATTTGTATAAATTATACTAAATGTAGCACAAGAGTAAAAGGGGATATGATGAAAAGAGACGGTTTAAACTTAGCTAGCCACAAACACTGACCCAAACATACAACAATATTCCTTGCACCAAAACAACATATTCTTATTTACCTTTCTTACTACATTCACCATAATACCACATTGTCTCTATAAAAATCCTAACTAGTCTCCATATGTACAATTTATTGTCTGTGGGGGAAGGAGAATAAAACAAAACATTTCAAATTTTGCCCCAATGATTATTTACAAAGATGTACAAAACTATTTAAAAGAAACTAAACGAAATAAAGTTAGTAAGTAAAACCCCGACTGTCTCGAAATGCGGCAGAAATATCAGTTAACTGGGTGAAATCAATGCTGGACTTTAATAATATAAAACATTCATTAATTCACTCAATCACTCAAACATGCACTCATTCAGACAAAACACTAAAAACACACCCGAAACGAAAGGTGACCTGTACCCACGAAAGAACTGACGTCACTGACCAGCTAACGAGGAAGAGGATGGGCAATTAAACCAAAAAAATAGGGACAGAAAAAAAGAGGGCCAATGAGTAAACATCCCCTAGCTAAGTTAACCTAAAGAGAGAAAAATAAGTACAAAAATGAAAACCTATACTAACGTAAATCTGGACGGGTTAGACTATATTTAACACAGGGAGAACAAAATCCTGATGCCTAACAGGCAAAGTGCCACTCCATGTCAGCCAATTCCACTGAACTCAAACGCGCAAGATTCACCCATCTTTTGCCAAATTCTGATGAAGTGAGCCGCTGTTTTTCCGTCATAATCTTGACTTTAAGCTGATGCTTAAAGTAAAATAACAGTTGGGGTGAAATGAACTTCTCGTCTCCATAGAATCCCTTTTGATGCGTCGTCCAAATCACGACTCTCATAACACCTAGCAAGCACAAGAACACATATTGTTCAGCCTTCGTCATCGGTGGTACCGCATTGCTACTAACAGAACTGGCCTCAAGGACAAAGAAATTTCCACGCAACATGCGAACCATGAGGCCTTCAACAAACTTGCACAACGGCGCTACGACCCTGCAATGAAAGAAGGCGTGACCCAGGATCTCGATTTCTCCATCGCAGCGAGCGCAGTTTCTCCAATCTCACCGAACAAATTGTTTTGGCGACATAGAGGGACCCACGAAACATCAGTCAGGTGAGTGATGCCTTATCGTTATTGAAACATTTCAACCCGGGCGCTCAAGGCCATATTAAGCGTGCCTCCTTCTTCGTAAGACGGAGCTCTTCAATCACCTCATCACAAACTGCCCCACTAGCTAACACTTGATACAATGCCTAACGAGACAACGCCTGGACTTTGGAGAGGCCATCCGACACCCGTAAGAGTTGTTTTAGAGCATGGCAGCATTCAGGATAGAATGAGCCGGTCGTCCTCCGGTCGTCCTCCTCCTCACACGAGTGCACACTCCTCACGGAAGGGAAGTTTTTACGGGTGTCTTCCTTCCAGAAGGCTCCCTCCACATCCGAATCGGGACACATTCGATTTAGGAAAGCGATGTGAAATATATATTGATGAATATAAATGCTAGGCATAACCAGACCGCCCTTCGGAAGGGTGGAGATAACAGATCTCCCGAGGTACTATAGCGGCCTTGCCTCCCCACAAGAAAGAGAAAAAGAGCCTTACTAATGAAATTAGTGTGGCAGATGGAAGCGGAAGTACAGAGAGTCGGTAAAAGAGAATCGGGTAGATGTGCGAGGTACATACTTCCGGCCTCCCCTTTAAGGAAATCTTCTTCCGAGACCACAGGCGAAATGTGATCTCGGCCTTCCCTTGTACCTCTGATCAATTCATTTACAACTGGATATCGGGACCGAGTCAGACGGCGAGTATCTTGATCGGCCCTTCCCTGCAGAAGAAAGGTCCGGGAAGAGACATTCCCTTCCACGTACCCAACTGTAAGCCAACAGACTTATCGCGGTTGATTTTGGCCCTTGTCACCATCTCGTACCCACTGATTTCTTTGCTGACTTTGTCAATCGCGGCCCTGCTCAGAATAGGCAGAATACCTGACCGAGGTAGGGAAATTTCACTTTCAACTTGCGATGGAAAGGTTTCAACACAACAAGGTAATGCACAGGCGAACACGGACAACTGTAACAAATGGAACGATACAATACGTTCCGACCGTACCCGATTCATTTGTACCAGCTCATCACGATTTGCTTACGGAATTCGTATCCAGGGGCGAAAGTACGGCCCGAAACCGACCGCCGAAAGGACAGCATCTAGGAATCAATGGTCAATCCTATCGATGGTCTTGAACTGATCTAAATTGATCAATGATGACTTCACTATCGACTTGCTCGATGATCCAGCGGACCATATGTAGGTTGTCTTGACTTGTCCTAGCCTTCATAGTAAAAGCCTGTTCGGACCCAGTCAGACTAAAGAGGGCAACCTGCAAACAGTTGACTAAGATCTTTAGCAAAATCTCTGTATTTAACATGTTTAAAGGGCGAAAGTTACCTAATTCATTCCGACCGTTATTGTCCTTGCATAACAAATTGACCACACTCCAGGTGAAGCGTTGAGGTATAGACCCCTGCTTCATCCAGCTTTTGTGAATCAGTTCAAGCAAAAGGAACAAAACGGGTGACTGCGTGAAAGCACACGTCGTAGGGAAGACGATCTAATCCCGGAGATTTATCCAATTTAACCTGCTTCAGCGCTTCTTAGATTTCTGACTCTGGAATGGGGCCCTTGCACCTAGCTGCTTCAGATGCCTCAAGGCAAGGAAAGTCAGACAAATTGACATCGAAATAAGCAGGGCTCAGACCGAGCTCCTTGGTGAAAAGTTCCTGAAAGTAATCACGAAAAGCCTCACATACGCCCGCGTTTATATTCACGGTCCGCTTATCCAGCAATGTGACGCACGCAATATGTCGCCGAGACGCATGAGACTCCTCTGCACGCAATTCAACGGCCATATTAGTCACCTCAGAGGACATTCTTTTTAACCTTCCCGATAAGCAAAAGTATGTCCCCACTATCACAGGATTTAATCGTCCGATCTGCTTTCTACTCACAAACCGTTTGCGCCGCTAACATATCTAGATTGAGTCAACCACTATAATCAGCAGCAAACGTTCTAATTTTAGATTCTAAATTGTCCCATAAGGCATACCCGACCACAACCACCGTCAGTTCCATCTGTATCATTAGTAGAAGCTGGTGTCAGAAATCTTGCTCAGCAAACAATGAGTTCAATTTCCAGTAGCCTGCCCTCCTAATTTTAGACCAAGACAAGCCTATGATCGGAATAAACTATATAGTGGAAGCTTGTGTTGCAGTTTTTTGTGTATGTTATGCAACGAGTGAGTTAGGCCAAATGACTTGACTCACTTTATAGTCCACCAATAGAAGCTCAGTGCGTTACACAAAGATAAAACGGAATGAGATTATATTAAAAAAATATCAATAAAATGAAAGGAAAATAAAAAAGTAATAATAAAAAAATAAGAACAACACATATTAAAGTAAAATATAAAAAAATCAAACTTTTGGCAAAAAACAGTTAGTGAAAAAAAAAATAATAATGTGATACTTGTCGAAAAAATATCTTTCAACAAGTATCACACTGATTTTCGCATTGGAACTTTACCTGAAATTACCTGACATTGTGAAAAAATAACATCTGTGCCTGAGGATGTTAAATGTTTACCGAAAGTACTTGCAATATGGACCGAACATCTAATCGAGTTTTCAATTAATAAAGCCAAGCATCATTTTCTTCAGTGAATGGTCAGTGAGTTAATGTCTTATTGAATCTGTTGGCGAAGTGATTTCGCCATCAATTACATTAATTTTATTGATTTATTCTTTGAATGACTACTTTACAATATATATATATATATATGAATTAAATAAAAAGATATGTGAGCGATGACTTTCATATACAGATTTACAAATAAATATTTAATTTTTGTTGTAATTTAAGAAATCAACTTAACACCCAAAACTTCTATAAACGAATATCTGTAATCTAAATTAAATATATATATATATATAAATATATATATATATATATATATATATATATGTGTATGTGTGTGTGTGTGTGTGTGTGTGTGTGTGTGTGTGTGTGTGTGTGTGTGTGTGTGTGTGTGTGTGTGTTGTAAAACGAATATATATATAAACGAATTTCTGTCATATAAATTACCTCCCATAGTGAAATTGATAAAAATGGCAGTTCTCTTGCAAGGCAAGCGATGGCTTCTTTTCTTGATGAAACGTATACACAAAGAATATAATCTTGTAAAATAGAACGATAAAAATCTTGTCAAATCTGATTCACAGTGAGTCCATAATAGGTTAAGGGAAACTAAAAACGAATGATCTGAAATCTATGACAGGCGTTAATCTACTAAAAGCCGACTTAATCTAATCGGGCTGAAGTCAAACTTGGAAAGCCTCTCTGAAAAAGTAACTCGTATAAGAAGCCTCGTTTGCGTGCGTCACAAGAGACAACCTGTTTTGATCGAAAGTGAACGAAATATCTTCTTAGCGGATTCGGACGAAATTTCGCCTCGAGTTTCCAAGATGGACGAAATCTTATATAAATACAGACGATCGGAATTGTTAATTACACCATATCGCTTCTTCTGATAAACACTTCTGAAAGATCAATGTTTGCTTTATTACTACATGAAATGCACTTAAACCATTAATGACGTCAGTCTCTTTTTTGAGAAAATGGGATGGGGTTAAAGATCAGTGATATATAAGATTAAACTCAGATGGGGGACAATAAGGAAACTATAAAGCGCCCAGTCCAAGGATCGAACTCACTACTCAGTTTTCCAATCGACCATACAATTAAAACTGCTGTCACTTGTAGTGTGGTAGTCTTCCTTTATATTTAGAGATTCTTGATAAATCCAAAAAAGAAATGTTATTCGTCCTGATCTGGCATTTCGGATTGGTCAGGGTTCCCACTACCATAACATGGCGTCCCTCTGCCCTTTTCTACAAATATTTTCATGGTAATCAACCTGATGAACTTTTCCCTAAAGTGTCTAAGCTTTATGAATTTAAGCGCAGTGCTAGACTGGCAGCTTGGCCTCATTATTTTACAATTGAAATGGCTAGATGCAACCGTAGGTTCTATGCTAACAGCTTCTACTATCGCACTTCTCGCTTGTGGAACTCTTTTTCGACTCCGTGCTTTCAGTCAATATAGATTCCAAGGAGCATGGTATATATGTTCAATTAAAATATTTGGATGTGTGACTGGTAATTTCTTTTAAACATGGCCTGATGCTCCTGCTATACATTTAGAGATTATTGTAAAAGTCAAAAGCAGAATCTGCAATGTTATTGTTCCTGAACAGTGGTAGAGAAAAATGACTTAATGCTCAGCTACCGGTTGAACCGTAGGTAAACACTTGTAAGTATTTTATATCTACCTGAAACATAACATACCAGTTATTTGTGAATTTTGACTCAGGAGCTCAGACAGAAGTGTAAAAATTGTTCAGGTACGCAGGGCTCAAAGGTTTAATCCAAAGAGAGCTCAATGTAAATTATTAAGAGATGAACATATCAATATTCATTATATATATATATATATATATATATATATATATATATATATATATATATATATATATATATATATATATCCTTACTCTGTCCTGGACATTGAGTTCTACCTGGATTCTATCCTCTCGGAATTTTTTATTCAAAAAATATACATGTGTGTATATGCACCTGTGGATTTTGCATATATATGTATATTTACCATTAATATTATCTATCTATCTATCTATCTATCTATCTATCTATATATATATATATATATATATATATATATATATATAGCAATTTTTAACTGGTAGAGATAATTCTAAGGAGAATGATCACCGCTTTACCGGTGGTAGAGAAAAATGACGTAATGCCCAGCCACCGGTTGAACGTTTGCTTGTTTGTATTTTATGGCATATCAACCAGTGTGGGTTATTTAATGCCAAATCCAGTTTATATGAATTTTAAATGCCTATTTTGTATGGAATAAAAAACTTAGAGCTGGCAACATTATTCCTTTACAAAAAAAAAAAAAACGTAGAGCTGGCAACATTATTGTTTCAAAAACTTAGAGCTGGCAACACTATTTTTCTGAAAACATTATCTGAGACCTTGCTGTTGGATGCAGTTTATCGCCGTACCCAGGACGCGGATGTAGTTTACCGTCATACCCAGGACGACCGGTTGAACGGTGGTAGTGCAGAATGGCGGAGGATCTCAGGCAGAGGCGTTAAAATCTTTCAGGAACACAGAGCTCAAAGGGTTAATAATGTTTTCTTTTTCTGATATTTTCTCTCACATTGCGTCTTAGTTGCTTAAGTGCCTTAATTATGGTGAAACGATTTTAGAAAAATCATCTGTAATTGCTTTACTAACCACGTCAAAGTATTCTAGTTATTTACTAAGTATGGATGAAGTCTGGCACAAGGTCGAAAGTATAGAGCACATGTAAGAGAATTTACTCAGTTTCGCTTGTATGTGGCACAAGTGAGGAATGCCCTTATAGGAACATATGTAGAATCCCATAACTGATTTTTTTTATAAACCTATAATTAATACGCTTTTTGGGTTTCTTTTTTACAAATCCACAATTAACACCGTAGTTTTTTTTAGAAACTAATATTTAATTCCAGTATTTTTATGAACTTAAATTTTACAAAGGGTTTCTATAAATGTATAATTATATGATTATTGTTACCAGGTCTTACTTAATAGAGTTAGGGTTTTCCTAAACCTGTAATAAATACTGGATATTATTTAGAAACTGATACATTTTGGTCTATTTCGGTACATAAACTTAAAAGTAGAAGGTTTATTTTAGAAACCGCTAATTAATACCGAATATTTTTAGAAGCCACTAATTAAATACCTACACCTACACCTATCTATATATACATACATCTATATTATAAGAATATACCTACTCATTTACATATTTATAATAAAAACATTATATGTATATACACACATATGAACTCACATGAACTCACATACACATAGGTACACATATATACAAATGCATATATATATATATATATATATATATATATATATATATATATATCCTCACATACACCCACACATATATATATACATATAAATATATCAAATACATCTCCATTTTCTACATCTATACATACATTTACATATACCTATGCAAGCATGAAAGGCACATACACGTATATACATATATATCATTATCCCTATATGCACCTATACATATATACCTACATACGCACAATATATACATATATGCACACACACACATATATATATATACATATATATACACACATTTATAAACACATACGTAAATAGACACATAATACCATTCACAAAAAGTGTATACTCCATTAGAAAATAAGTCCATACGACCATCCATATATATATATATATATATATATATATATATATATATATACTCATCTATACACATCCAACTGTAAACATACACACTTACCTAATTATGCAGAGAAATATACATTTATATATATATATATATATATATATATATATATATATATATATATACATTCATACATATACACTTATTCATATATCAACACATATATACATAATTATACACACATATACCCATATATATATATATATATATATATATATATATATGTGTGTGTGTGTGTGTGTGTGTACATACATATATATTTTCACTACATATACACATGTATACATATACCTAACTACTGATACACCTGTATCTAATTAGTACGCATATTGAATACATACATAAATATACACCATACTTATAAGTGGCAGAATATAATAAATATATTCAAGTGAACAATTGTAACATTAAGCCAATGAAGATACAGACTGGAACATATATAAACCAGGGGAGAAGGTTCTTCCATACTTTCAGGCGATGTTTGTGCCTACATTTTGCTATGAGTTAACTTCGAAGGTTTAGTAATTTTTCCTGGTCTTTATATTTTATTATAAATATTTTCTATAGAAGACATAGATCACAGTTGTCCCTGACGTTCTTAGGGGACTGGGCTGTGGTTATAAATTTCCACCCCAAATGCGGTGTGAGTCAACAAGATCCCAGTATTGTTTGGATAAAGCTGCTTGGTTTTTAATAGAGCTGTTGTGGAAGGAATGCCTGTGATTGTATAAACTTTGTTTCCAATTCCTCACAGAAATTCCAATGTAAGTCTTCTTCAGAGGCCTATGAGTGTTGACTTCAATATTCACTTTTATATTTACATATGCTCTATCTCTGATATTGAGCAGTTTATTCCATAAATATAGCAGACTTTAAATTTCTTCATATATATATATATATATATATATATCTTCTATGAAATAGATATTGCTTTGCAAATACACAATGATTAAATTAGATGACCCGGAAACGAACAAGATAAACAAAAAAAAATTGTAACCGCAGTACCTTGTCAGCCGTTTTTAACAGAAAATGTATACATATAAATTTGTATATATATATATATATATATATATATATGTAACTAGTCACAACACATTATGCTGCATCTAGATATATGGATATATATTTCGTTCTCTCACGTGGCACGACGTCATAGAACCGCATCATGAATTTACGATCTGCGTCTGTTATCATCGCATAACAAACTTTACAAACATTACAAAATATTATCTTCGATGGTTAATATCTTTGTTTAAATGTCCGTATAACCACTCTGAAGATGTGAGCCGAAAGCTTATATCAAGGAAGAGATTAATATGAAAATATCAATTTTTTTCTCTTTATTTTCACCTGAAATTAAAGCAACCATATGAAGTTCAGAACGGCTTATGATCAAACATAATAGACATTCATTGTCTGTTATATTTAACAATATATGTTTAAATATAGAATAAGCACGGTAGAATAATAGATAGCGGCTAGGATTGAGGAATCGGAGAGCCGAGTTCGAATTCGAGTCGAATCCATTACATTCACTTACGTGCTAATACCCTTGGGAAAGGCGTGAATCCTCTTCTCCCCCAGTTATGGGTCAATAGCAGGACAGACTGGGTTCTATAGCTGGATGGCAACTGGTCTAGGAGAAAGACAACTCTGAATTCAAAACCTTAAGACATTTTTATGTTTATATGTTCTTCTTTTTTTATAGATACAAATAGTTACGTGCTCTGTTTATAGAATAAACAGTATTAACAACATTTACCGGCCTGAATGCCGAGAATTTTTCATAGAAAATATTCGTCCTCCGACAGGAATCGAACCTGTATCTTATACGAAACAGTCATATAGCCTGACGTGCTTTTACCGATTACCACTGTTACGAATGCAGATAGCCCAAACACGCATACACGCATATATTAAGGGTAATCTCCGCCTGACAAAAGAAGAAGTCACGTGGGAGTCTCGAGACATTTTGGAAAAACAAGTCAAGAGGTCGACTGACCCAATTAACCGTAGCAACAGACGTCTAGACAGAAGCTAGTCAGGGGTCTGACGTAAGGCCATGAAGCAGCAGGAACTGGAATTCGCGCCAAAACGCAGGACACGTGGGAATTAGAAAATTACTTGGAAGTCAGTTCCTGTCTTGTCTTTGAAGGAGCAAGACTCGAAATCGAAGCGCTGATAACTTATGAACGGAAAGATGAGACCCATTTTGATAATGATGGAACTTGTCTGATTCATCCCAAGCAACTCCGGATAAGAAATATAAGGATATGTATTTCTGTTCGTTATCTCCAAATTGAAGAAGATAAATCGAATTATTTATCAAAGAAGACGCAAGGAAATTTGTACGCTGAGAATACAGCCTGCCTTTGAAGAAATAAAAAAGAAAACCAGAGAGAGGAAGAAAGTATATATCTCTGTTACAAGCTGAACTGTATAAAGAAGAAGAAAGAAAGAAAAAAGAAAACCAGAGAGAAGAAGAAAGTGTATATCTCTGTTACAGTCGAACCGTGCTGAGGCTGAACTGTATACAGAGGAAGAAAGAAAGAAAGAAAGGAGAAAACCAGAGAGTGCAAGAAAGTGTATATCTCTTTTACAGTCGGACAGTGTGTGAAATTGTATTTGTGTCAAGAAAAGGAAAGAAAGAAAAGAGGAAACGTGAGAGAGAAAAGAAATGACAATGATAAAAAAGAGAACTGAATATAAAGATAAGTAATTATATATTTAGGACCCGTGTTAGAGAGATACACATGCATCCATAAATTTTATGTTCTCACAAACACCTTTCCACATGTCAAAATAGTAATATATAAATCCTATCCCATCTCTTTTTTTGGTTATGCGTTGATTTCTGCGTTCATACTTATTTTTTTTTATCCGTTCGGGTTCAGTCGAATCCACTTAGATTTGGGCACATTTTGGTATCCCAACATAAGTCTTGAGATTCTGGTCGTCGGATGTTTTACTCATGCTTATATTTTCTTTTATTTTAATATTTTGTGTATATGTACATATTAAAATTCTTATACCAAAATTCATGACGCCTTATCGTTCATCCTTGAATTGTGGATCAGTATTCGTGTTGAAACTGAAGCGAACCTGGGAAAAGATTACTGTTCGATTATCCTAATCGAACAGTGTTCTTTAAAATATATATATATATATATATATATATATATATATATATATATTTTACTAATTCTCCATTTGTCATAATCTGGTAGAGATAGCCCGTATCTCTCCACAGATGTGATAATGTATATATCTACTGGTCGGCGTATGATCGCCTTATAAACCATTCGTCGACTAGGGCATATGACACCAGACAAGAGCGTTTCGGTTAGCAAGGTCGATTTTTAATGTTTTTAAACTACAATTCCCGACCTATATATATGAGATGAGGTATTATGATTACTTGCATTATTTACATTTTTCGGACTGCTATCCTCATCTTCATTGTCATATTCACAACGTTTCGCCCTGGTCTTCTTCAGATGATTGGAATTTTTCTTCAATACCTGCCTATTTCTTCGAGCTGAAGTATTATGATTACCTACATTATTTACATTATTCAGACTGTTATCCTCATCTTCATTGCCATATTCACAACGTTTCGGCCGTTGTGCGCTCCAGCCTTCTTTAGGCAATTGGAATTACGATACGAACCCTTTATTTCGTCCACGGGGGTAGACTGTTCTACTTGCTCATGCCATGCCTCTTACTGATGTCTCATTTACTTCGCTTTAACTCAACAGTTTTTACTTCATCTCTGCCTGGTATTGAAATCACATCACGTTGGATCTAACCAACCGCCTTTATCCAATGAAAAAAACGCGGTGGTTAGATCCTCAATGACATATGGCCTAGTTCTTATATATTCTTAATGTTGCATTGATTGTAATTTTGCTATAAAAATGTATTATTGCTCATTTTATTATAAAAATGTACTGATATTTGTTTTGGGGTTCACTATTTGCCCATATCTAGGACACTAACAGGTCCTACCACCCAGGGTCAGGGTGGACCTGGGAAGAACAACAATTCAGAGATAGTTCCACGCTCCTCAAAACCTTCTATCTCCCGATCACAGTAATTGCTCCCAGATGTAGTTTATCGTCATACCCAGGACGAAGATCACGTAGTAGATTATCCAAGAAATAGAACGTCCTAATCAGAGAGGACACCAGAATATTACTTTTGAGACCTGAAAAGTATTGATTTGTACATAAATAAATGGCAAAGTTGGACAGGCAAGTTTGTTTGTTCGTTAATTTTTTAGCGGCATGCCAATATCTATATGGGTCATTTAATGCAGAAATCTAGATATTTTGAATACAAATTTATGGCTGAAACTCAATATTTTTTGAACGTAATTTTATGACTTATATTATACAAAATATATTATGGTCATTTTGCTGCAAAATGTATTGTTGTTAATTCTACTATAAAATGCGTTGTTAGTCATTTTACTTCAAACTATTATTGTTGTTAATTTATAATAAATATGTATTGTTAGTAAGTATTTTATATAAAAATGCATTACTGATATTTATGCTATAAAAATGTACTTTTATATATATATTCGTAGTGTATGCTTTTGTTTGTGAGTTCACTAACTGCCCATAACTAGGACCCTAACAGGACCCTAGGCTATCACACCGGATCATGGTGAACTTGGGAACAACAAAATTTAAGTTATGGTTCCATGCACCTGAAAATCTCCATTCTCCAGATCAGATGCCTTGCTGTCGGGTGTATACCCAAGAATTCAGTCAGAAATAACCAAATTCTTGGAAGCTAGAATCAAGAAATTGCGTCAAGAATGGCAAAAATTAGCGGAACAAAATATCCGGTTAAATAAATCTACACTCTTACCTAAATATTGGCATTGGAATTATTTTAAAAATGCTTCGAACTTTTAAAATGCGTAAAAAGATATTTAGTATGCAAAAAAAAGTCCATATCTGTTTCTGGTGTTGTCAAGGATTCTGGCCATGACGGTATATGACGTCACGCCTCTATTAGAGTTTCAAACGGAGCGGTCTTAAAAGTACCAGGAGGCAGACAAGAAAACTTTATCAGTTCATTTCTCATATTTAGAGTGACGGTCGAAAGTCTTGGAGCAAATAAATAAAAGCACAATCGGGATCATTCTCTGCAACAAATAAGAAGAATGGATCGTCTATTTTATTGTACTAACAATGCAGTATGGGCCTGCATATATTAGGTTGGTGCAAAAATAATGTCGTTTTCTCATATATTAACATATGTGAAAAAACGACATTATTTTTGCACCAAACTAATATATAAATAGTCGAGTAAAAACACTAACACTTAGGACCTGACGATTGCATATAAGAATGAAACAGACTGCCACAGCTGGGTGTAGACTTCAATGTCCACTTCTGAGCTATGCCTTTAGCAATTATATTGGATGGTTTTATATTTACTTTTTAACTGGATGTATGGGTTGTGTGTATGTATCTCGAGTTATAGGGATGTTTTATTTTACGAACGCAGTACATTGTGACCGTGTTCGTAGTTAATATTACTGAATGTTGGCTTTTTCTTCTTTTTTTTTTACTATTAAGGCTTCCATTATTTTTAATCTTGTCTTTTACATGCGGATGAGGTTATTATGTTTGTAATTTCTAATAGTGTTATGGAGTGATTTCACAGAGGAGGCTTGTATTTTGTATTAAGTCGGTCCATAATAGGTTCGACGTACAAAACGTTAGGAACTTGATATAATAGGTAATGACGCAGAGTAATCTAGTTGTGGTCGCTGATAGTTTAGTATCCGACTAACGGTCGTCCAGCATCGACTGACCGACCCACTGAGCGACTCCTACTACTCCTACGTATTATAGGTGGGGGATTCTATTAACTATAGAATAGGTGTGTTCCACTATAACAAATAGTATGCTTCCAATTGAGACTTGTAAGTCTGGACACACACACACACACACACACAGGGTGCGATGGGTAAATTGTCGCTATTTTTTATTTTTATTTCATGCATGAAAGTTCTTTGTGTTTGATTTTATCGTCTGCACACTATAGTCGAGTCAGTTGGGCACCATCTGTGAGAAAAAGAGCACTAAGACACAATGCACTCTGTCAGAAATTTGGAAACTGCATGCTGTACTGCGTGACATTCGCGCAGAAACCTCCAATCTGAAGTGTTTGGGTGCCAATCTGAGGATAGTGGAGAGTATTCTAAAAGAGTTGAATGAGTCTAATGGTGATTACGATTGTATGGTACCTTGGCGAATTCACTCAAATCGTTCTGATAAGAAAAGAACTCCCAAATTTGTTGGTGAGAACCTCAGACACAACACAGAGGTTTACATCAACAGAGAGGAGGTAGTGCTTCCCTGTTTCAAGAGAGTGACTGCTGTAAGATCCTATGTCTGGCAGCAGGACTCTGCACTATGTCATACAAGCAGGAGAAGCCAGTTATGGCTGTTAGACAATGTTTGCGACCACATCACCCCTTATATCTGCCCCACTAACTATCCAGACTTCAACCCCCTTGATTATCATGTGTGGGGCGCAGTTAAGCGAGAGACCAGCAAAACTTCTTTGTTTCAAAGCTCCAAAGATGAACTGAAGGCAAGGATTATGGCATCATTCACCAACTTAAAGAAAAAGAGATTCAGGAGATTCCGACGTCATCAAGAGACCGTGGTTGAAGCCAATGGCGATTTTATTGAATAAATTTATTCTTTAGGATTTCAAGATATTTTTGTGTGATTTTGGAAAATATATCTGTTAAAATTAGAAGTCAGTATACACCCTGGTGCAAATTAATTGATACAGCCTCTTTAGTTTCCTTTCTTTCACCATACAGTCAGTTTCAAACCCGCTTCAGTGACAGGGTTTAATCGATTTCTATTTTTCCTTAGGTTATGTCATTTGCAGTGGTGTCCAGTAATATCACTCGAGTTTCGGGGTGTATGATGAAATTTGTTTGCCCTTAAAAAATACTGCGTCATCCATGATTGAGTCAGATTTTTATCACGCCTAGATACTAATGTCTCGACTGTCGATTAGTTGTCCTACGACCATTGTCTGCGATGGGCGTTACTCCAAGGGGCGTACGAAAATTGTAACGCTGCACAAACACACTGGCAAGCCTTACCTATGAGCAAATCAAAGTAGTTTAGACTGGCACGGAAACTCCTAATTTAAATCCAATCGATAATCTGTGGTCAATTTGCATGGAACAACTTAGTGGAATAGACATACGAAGTACTAATATGTGCGCTGGGTTATGTATCATTGGAAAAAATATGAACAAAAGGTAAATAATAACGGAATTATTTATTTTGTTTCAATTAATTTGCACAATGGTGGGTGTGTATATAAAAAAAGTGGGAAATTATTGTTGTTCCAACGAGAAAAAAGTGTATATTTGAAAGAGACAAAAAGCCGCAAACGTTTTGATTATTACGCACATTTTTCATACTTTAACGATGCAAAATAAAGTACAAAAAATTCACACACGCGCACACACACTCTTATATGTGCGCGTGTGCGTGTGAGAGAGAATTTTATTAGATTGGTGCAAAAATAATGTAGGTTTTGATGTTAAAAAATAAGTCAAAAACCGGCATTATTTTTGCACCAACCTAATATTATATTCAAACTTGCTTGACTTCTTCCTCCTTTACTATTTCGAGTATTGCCACGCACACGCGCGCGCGCACACACACACACACAAAGATACACACACATATATACATGAAGAAAGTTTTAAAGTGTGCGATTGCGTCTAGCATGAAACAGCCTGGTGCCTCTGAGTGTTGACTTCAATCTTCAATTATATACAGACCGATATATTGAAATAGATATAAAGAGATGGAGATAGATAGCTAGCTAGCTAGATAGATAGATATGAAGCGATTGAAATACATATACGTGTATATATATATATATATATATATATATATATATATATATATATATATATATATATATATATTATGAGCGTTCCTAAACTCGAATATTTTTTAAAACCAATAACATTTTTGCTATTGTCTACAAATACTTGTTATAAAATAACATCCTCTCATTTGCCTTGAATAAAATCCTGTAATCGTCATACACTATAGAGAAAAATACCAGCCTAATGTATGCGGCTACTTAATAAATTATTGAGAAAAATGTAATATTGCATTAATATTAGCATTTGTTTGCTTGCTGATCATCTGCAGTGGAGTGTAGTAAATGACCGCCATCTCTAACGGTGCATGTCTTCTGCGTTATACAAATCCCGGCGATAACAGTCTGCGCATGCGTCATGATATTAATATGCAATCTAGGCATCCATTTTTAATTTAACTTGTTTTTAAGCTATCATTTTCACCGACAGTCACGATTTTCTTATGCTACATGAAATTTGAGGAAAATACAATATGTCTGGAAACTAGCAAACAAAATATTAAAATCTCTCGCCTGAGATTAAAGTTTGAAATTATAAAGAACGAATTGAGATCGTTTGACCTAAGGTGTTGCGATTTACTTTAGACATTTATTTATTTAGAATCTTTTAGCTTCCTTCACTTTTGCATTGTGTTTACTTTCGATAAATCTGAAAATTCTATAGTTAAACTAACTTTTATACTCGTGATCAAACTAACTTTTCTGAACTGAAATATCTTTTGCAGTCTACTTTATGTACGGTTTAGTTCATTGCATTTATTAAATGTATGAGATATTTCCAAGGGTCGATTTTTACACACTTTACGGGAACCTAACTAGTGTCTTTTAAATACTAATTATTTCGTTATTATAATGAGGGAATAACTTTACAGGTGAGATCTTCCATGAAAACAGAAGAAATAAACATGCCATCGATGGTGTCAGGAACAGATCCGAAATACTAACATCTGAGATAAGATCAACACATGTCAATGCACGCCAGACGAGATTTTAATAAAATATTAAACGAAATATATAACAGCGGTGAAATACTGGAGTAGAAGAAGCTATTATTTTTATAGCGTTTCCACCATAGAAACCAGATGCTGACGAATACGAACTCTGTCTAACAAATGACTTGATGAGTTAACTAAATAAATATTGTGATTCTCTTAAATAATTTTCATAGTTAAATTAAATCCGAAAAAAGTAAGACTGCTATAGTTTTGTTTACGACACTTGAACAAGAAATGCGATGTTCATCATGATGATTCTATCAAATCAAGTAACGTGTACGTTCCGGACGTGTTCAGTCATGGCTCTCCTCGATCTCCTGCCACATGTATCTCTCCATAATGTTCATCTTTTTGTCGTCACTTCCACACTTCGTTCCACTATTCATTCGCGCAAAACCCATTAAGTAGAGCTCTGCCACATACTGTTCTTTTTGCGTTCGATATGTTTTTACAATGATGTTCACCATGTATAAGACCCAAGAGCCAGTCGAGGTAGAGGTTACTGAATAAATTTATGCGGATATGCGGGAAGATAACAGTATGTGCTTCGATAGTCTCGATCCACTGCTGTTATCCTGACTGCCATTTCTCCCAGAATCAGCCAGGCACTAGACAGCAGTTACTGAATAAATTTATGCAGATATGCGCATGAGGATTACTTATTGATGGTTTCTTAGCGACTTTAATATACATGTATATGGGTACCATGAGTTACACGAAGGACATCAAAAAGGTTCTCGATTTCCTGCCATGTTCGCCTCATCAATGGTGAAAAAGAATCAGTCATCTTTTGCTTTAGATCAGTGATGTCCCGTATGTTTCCGTTCAATATACGATATCTTTAACATAATCCCATAGAAAGAAGTCCAGGGGAGTGATATCTAGTGAACGAGGTGGCCATGGAATTGGGCCTTCCCGACAACTTCACAGACAATTATTTTGGTATATTTTCTGTTTATATTTGTAGTTAAAATATTTAAGTAAATTTATAACAGAGCATTTACTTAAATATTTGTATCTATAAAAATAACGTTAAACAGAATATATATATATATATATATATATATATATATATATATATATATATATATATATATATATTTATATATATATATATAGAGAGAGAGAGATAGAAAGATAATATTAATATACATACGTATATATATATAAAATATTAGATAATATTAATATACATGCGTATATATATATATATATATATATATATATATATATATATATATATATATATATATATATATATATATATGAATAAATCTCCAAGAGAATAGAATCCAGATAGTACTCAATGTCCAGGAGAGAGTAAGAATATAATATAAAAGGTCCACACAATAATATTCCATGGTTATAATTTATTACATTGGAATCGTAATAACAATCCAATTCATCAGACCTACAAATTCAAAAAGAAATCAGAAAATATAACTCTGGATCACATATATATATATATATATATATATATATATATATATATATATATATATATATATATATATATATATATATATATACAGAAGGTTTACATAAAGTTTATTTACAATTTAAATAATTTATTAGAAAAGCAAATGCACAGACAAACATGTGTAAATTGTTACAAAATGAGAAGTAGATATTGAATCTTTTTTAACTAATTTAATACACGTCTATATAGGCGCCATTAGTTGCATTAAGCACATGAAGACGATACTCGATTTCTTGACATGTTCGCTGTAGCTTAGCCTCATCAATGGCGGCAATGGTATCAGTGATATTTTGTTTTAGATCATTCATGTCCCGTATCTTTGGTTGATACACGATATCTCATAGAGAGAAGTCCAGTGGAGTGATATCTGGTGAACGAGGTGACCAAGGAATTGGACCTTCCCTTCCATTCCACCGACAATTATTTTGATATATTTTCAGTTATTTTTGGAGTTACAAATATTTAAGCAAATTTATTACAGAGCATTTACTTAAATATATATATATATATATATATATATATATATATATATATATATATATATATATATATATATGGGGTGTCCATAATGTTTCTTTATTACAAAACCAAATGCACATACAGGCTACAGGTATATCGAAATTGTTACAACATGTGGAGTAGATGCTGAAGATTTTAACTAATTGAATACACGTCTATATGGGCCCCATTAGTTAGACAAAGCACATCAAAACAGTACTCGATTTCTTGACATGTCCGCTGTAGCATAGCCACATCAATGGTGGCAATGGCATCAGGGATATTTTGCTTTATATCAGTGATGTCCCCTATCTTTGTGCAATATACGATATCATAGAAAGAAGTCTAGGGGAGTGATATCTGGTGAACGAGGTAGCCAGGGAATTGAGCCATCTCTTCCAATTTACCGGTCTGGAAATGTTTGATTTAGCAACCCACGAACATGTAGTCCCTAATGTGATGCAGTCTACGATCTTGCTGGGAAATGGTGTTTGGTTGAAGGTCATATCGTCACATTAATTGCCTTTGTGATATATATTTTTAGATTGTAAAGAGATTTTATAGACAATCTGTAGATGACAAGCGAAGCTGCTTTACACTCTCTATAATGAACATGAACTCAAAAAACTTTGAGTTATTTCCCTTGTCCTCTAGAGACACCGCGACACTTCTGAATCAAACATGGTGACACGCTGATACGCATATGGCAATTTACGGTTTAAATCCAAACTAATCCTTGCTGTTCTCAGGCAGTAAATGAATAAAAGTTGCTTTTTATGTGTCAAATACACTTGTTTTTTATTTTCATTCGGTTTTGTTCATCCCAACAACCTGACATAAAAAATAGGCAAACTCTACGAAGGGAGACAAGGGGCTGGACGTTGTGGAGAACCATGATCGCTCACGTCCTGAAGAGACACTTCAGATAGAAAAAAGAAAAGAATAAAAGAAGACTCTATTAGTTTATCAAACATCGCTGGAAATATTTACCTCATACTGGGGGGAAAAAAAAAACAAAAGCCAAAAAAAAAAAAAAAAAAAGATTAGTGATGCACTTTCTCTCAAGCAAAACCAAAAGCTTATTATAGAACGGTAAGAAGATTAATTGATCTTTGAGTCTAAAGAAAAATGGATGGAATCAAAATATCAAAAGACTATTTTCCTTTTTTCTTTATTATTTTCTTTATTTTATTTTTTTAAGCAAACTGATAAGCCACGTTTCTTTTTATGAAATCACGAGACGGCGGGTGTTAGGGGAGGGTTAAACGACATCATAAATAAATAAATATATACATATATATATGTATAAAACAATATTTTGAACAGAACCACTTCAGACAGTTTTGCAGTATAAACCTCAATAAACAGTTTTGTTTCCTTCATCAATGTAAGATTCTCGTATTCATTCTTTTTGACTATGTCCAGCGGCTTTCGCTTGTCTGACTGACAAGCTCTTTGTACTCTTGCAGACAGGAGGCGAATATCCTATTTTTAAGACGGCCATAATGCGACGTCGGTTTTTTTTTCTGCGTTAAAATACAGCAGAATAAGAAAAAAAAGGGTAAAAAAAAATAGCTCCAGCGAGTAGGTATTTGCATCAGTCCGACACACAATAGGAGACATTAATATTTGTGCTCAGTAGAATCGACGTCAGCGAAGGGATGAAAGACAGTCGGGCAGCAGGAGTTTGCAAATGACATCCTCAAAACCACAAATCTAATTCGTTTCTACAGTTTAGTCTATCTATAACATTTGATAAGTATCCAGGCGTTCTTTCAAGCCAATGCTGATGAAGCACCCGGTGAGAGAGAGAAAAAAAATCTCGTAAGATTGCGAGACTCGGATAACATACATTCTTCTTCAAATTCATTAACGAAGAAAAAACAAAAGTATATTGAATCATTTTCTACGGTTTATCAACCATCTTCGAGTTATTTAAAGCCAGAAAATATTTTTAGATTCTAAGAATATATTTTGGCGATGATAATGCTTTACAAGTATTACTAATTTCTTCTTTAAATTTCTTTTGCTTAATCAGTAGATTGATTGATTCGTTTTCTACGGTTTATCAACCCTTTGCAGGTTATTTAAAGCCAGAAAATATTTTTAGATTCTAAGAATATATTTTGGCGATATTAATGCTTTACAAGTGTTACTAATTTCTTCTTTAAATTTCTTTTGCCCAGTCAGTAGATTGATTGGTTCGTTTTCTACGGTTTATCAACCCTTTGCAGGTTATTTTAGTGCAAAGAGGAAGGTACTGACACGGCAGATGTTTCCCGAGAATGTCACCTGTTAATAATTTTTTCAGTTTTGCTGGGTCCGAAAACTGAGAAACCATTAAGAGCTGAAATGCTAGCGGGCAGATACGACACTTTGATTCCGGATAAAAACCGTGAAGCATTTATTTACCTTGTCGCTACCCAATGTAGCACTTGGTCGAAATATAAAGCGGGTTTGACGGCAATAGCGTGGAAAATTTCCCCCAATACCCCTCTTCACGTCCTCTTTTTAAGGACACCTCTGGATCCGGGCAATAAAGTCAGCCCTCTCTCAAAGGAGAGGTACTGCCTTCGGGGAATCACCGAGGAGATTGGGCTTAAAAATATTTGAACCTGTCCGAGCCAAATTTTCTTGCCGCCCAATGCTCGGTCGATGTGACACAATATTAGTTTAATAAAGCGAAACCCGTTGCTCGTACCTGAGCCAGATTAAAAAAAAAAAACAGCCCCTAACACCATCGGTTGCACTGGCACTGGTATTACTACTGATCCTTTTTAGTGTAATGCGGAAGACACAAATGAGTTGCGCTCTGTCCGAAGACGGGCAAATATTAGAGAAGAAATCTGATGGCAGATACCACGTTTGCGAACCGGTCAAAAGGCCGTGAAGCGATTTTATTTAATAACTAGCAGAGAAGTCGTCCTTCGAGCGGACTTTAGGCTAGTACCTAAAAAATTATTTTATCTTTATTCGACAACTTAATTCGGCATAATCTTTCTT
This sequence comes from Acanthosepion lycidas, assembly GCA_963932145.1. NCBI lineage: Eukaryota > Metazoa > Mollusca > Cephalopoda > Sepiida > Sepiidae > Acanthosepion > Acanthosepion lycidas. Next base: position 92,371,614 of record OZ010592.1, on the reverse strand, counting down.
CGTATACGCAACCGATTTTTGTTTATATTTACTTTGCACGCAATTTTTATTTTAAAATCACCATTCTTCATGATACCATCGTATAAAGTCACATTAGGGAACTCGAACTATATAATATTTCGAATATGCTACAATAAGTGTGGAAGAAAAAGAAAAAAAAACATATGAGCAATATACTGTGCCCCGCTTAAATTTTAATTTCGGTTTATTTAGACAACATCAATAGCAATTGAGACAAAACGCAAAATTAAAGTTAAACCTTGACTAAAGAATTGATTTTCAACCTTCTACTCTGTTCTATATTTAAATTTAACTTTAAATGAGTTATATATTTAATTTTTAATTGGGTGTAACTATAAAATTAACTACCTGCTTCGTCAGGTTGTTTATGATTCGCCGAGATCGAAAAACGGACGGACAGACGGACACACGTACACTGCGCTTTATTTATATAAGTGATATGCATTATTTGTTACACAAGACAGAAACGACTGTGGAGAGAGCCTATTCATCAGTAAGTGTCCTACTCCTAGCAAATTCCTAATAATTCTGGTGTTACCACTTAAATGAGCTATCAATATCTCTTTGTGAAAAATATTTCATTTTCTAAGAAATATCTCTTTTAAAAAACGATAAGCTCTCGAAAGGGAATGCAAGTGAATCTCTTCTTTTTCGAATGCTTCTCTAATTTAGCTTTATACCAAAATAAAGAGTTTAACTACCCTCCACAAAAGCAGGGTGATTTTGTTTAAGCATTCCACGCCAAGCAAAGCGGGAGTGTCACTAGCACTCAAGAAGTTACAGAGAGTGAGAGCAAAAGTAAAGAGAGTTGTTTGAAGAAAGGATATAGAGAAGGACGGGGATCAGAATCAAGACATCAGAAGATGTCGATTGACATTATATTTGAAGATTTGAAGATTATAGTTATCAAGGAAGCAAGTAAGAAGAAGGGCGTTGGGGGAGAACTAACGCATTTATCCTTGAGCACAAATAGTACAGTGGATAAAAGCATTAGTTAGATCCAGTGACAGGACCCAAAGAGTGTGCGTTCAATACCCAGTTAAGTCCGTGGAGAACTTGGAGGGGGGAATTAACAGGAGATAACTGATAACTGACATCCATTAAACATGGCACGTGGAACTAGAACTGGAATCCCAATGAGCGAAATAAAGGGTTCAGTTCGACATTCCAACCACCTGAAGAAGGCCTGAGCGTACACGGCCGAAACGTTGTAATAAATATGGCGACAAAGATGAGGACAATAGTCCGAATAATGTAAATAGTGTACATAATACCTTATCTCAGAAATACAGACAGATATTTACCAAAATTCTGCAGAAAATATCTCGAAATACTAAAGAATAAATTTATTCAATAAAATTGCAATTGGCTTCAACCAGGGCCTCCAGACGAATTTGGTATTTTCTGCAACTTTTCTCGTTGTTTAATTTGGTGAATGCTGCCATAATCCTTCATTTTGAGTGCAACAAACAGTTTTGTTGGTTTCTCGCTCAACTGGCCCCCCCCCACCCACACACAGTATAAAAAAGGGAGGGTACAGTCTGGGGAGTTAGGTTGGCCAGATGTAAGAGGTGATGTGGTCGCAGAAATTGTCTGACAGCTATGGTTTGGTTCTACTGCTTGAATGTTATGTTGTCAGACATAGGGTCTTCCAGCAGCCACTCTTTTGGCCCAGGTCAGCACTATCTCCTCAAGGCATTTAATATATGAGGCATTATGGGAAGATAAATGGAGGCATAACGTCGCCATCACTAGTCATCACGCTAGACATGTTCTTAATCACCATTAAACTCATCCAACACTTTCCGAAAATGTCCTCAGATTGACACCCAAACACTGTGTAATGCTGTTTCCAAAGTTCTGATGAAGAGACTTGCTCTTTCTCTCATAGACTGTGCCTAACTGACTCTACTATAATGTGCAGTCAAACAAAAAAAACAAAAACAATACGCATGCGCAAAATGAACTAGATAAAATGGCAACAATTCTCACCCTGACTTATGATGTCTTTAAATTATGTGTTACATTAAAATGTAATTATTTGATACTGCAAAGATTAGTTTTATTAATAATGAAGTCGTGTTCTTTCCCTGGCTTGCTCTACAGAAAGATGTATTTTATGAATTTCGTGTAATGTCTGTTCAAGTTAACCTTTGCGCCACTGTAGTCTTTGATATTGGAGGGCTAAGAAAAAAAATACTATTT
>OZ010592.1:92311888-92364388 GCA_963932145.1 Acanthosepion lycidas | reverse complement strand
AACTGCCTTCCTGAGTATGACGATAAACTACATCCGCGTCCTGGGTATGACGATAAACTACATCCGCGTCCTGGGTAAGACGATAGACTACATCCGCGTCCTGGGTATGACAATAGACTACATCCGAGTCCTGGGTATGACAATAAACTACATCTGCATCCTGGGTAAGACGATAGACTACATCCGAGTCCTGAGTATGACGATAAACTACATTTGCGTCCTGGGTAAGACGATAGACTACATCCGAGTCCTGGGTATGACGATAAACTACATCCGCGTCCTGGGTATGACGATAAACTACATCCGCGTCTAGGGTAAGACGCTAAACTACGTCCAACAGCAAGGCCTCTGATCAGGAGCTTTTGAGGAAGATGAAACCACCCCTTAATTGCTGGTGTTCCCAGGTCCAACTTCACCCGGGGTGGTAGCACCTGTTAGGGTCCTAGCTATGGGTAATAGTCAATCCTCAAACTGGGGTCAAAACACTATGAAAGTATAAAAACAGGTTTTAATACCAGAAATACTTTGTAAAAAATAATTAACAGCAATACATTTTTGTAAAACAAATATTACCAGTAATACATTTTCTGGCAAATAATATTACAAGCGAAGGAAAATTCTTACTAGAAATATATTTTTGAATGAAAAAATATTACTAGAAATAGATTTTTGGAAAAAAAAATTAGCAACAATGAAAATTTTATAGGCATTAAATAACTCATAGAGGTTGATATGCCATAAAACAGAACAAACCACCTCGAGGCAACGGACGTATGGTTCCACAGAAGAACGCTAAGAATATCATAGACCGAGTGTGTAATCAACGATGAGGATTTGGTGAAGATAAAAACAAGGAGGAAGCTTATACTTAACATCAGAAAGAGGCAGCCGAAATTTCTGGGACACGTAATAAGAAAAGAGGGCTTGGAGAATCTAATACTCACAGGGCGAATAGAGGGAACGAGAGACAAGTGAAAGTAACGCATGACATACCTAGCAGGCAAAAGCAAGTGGATGATAGAACAGGGCCTGGGGTAATTAGCAAAGGGAGAAAACTTATTGAGAGCTACAAGAGATAGGGGAGAAGTGGAGAGCCATGATCGCCTACGTTCTGAACGGACACAGCACATAAAAGAAGAAGAAGGAGGAGAATGGCATCAGAAACACCAAACTAGAAGAGAAAAAGGATTATGTCCAGGCTCTATATTCGATATAATGCTTTAAAGAAAAGAGGGCTTGGAGAATCTGATACTCACAGGTCGAATAGAGGGAAAGAGAGACAAATGAAAGTAACGCATTACATACCTAGCAGGCTAAAGCAAGTGGATGATAGAACAGGGCCTGGGGTAATTAGCAAAGGGACAAAACTTATTGAGAGCTACAAGAAGGGAGAAGTGGAGAGCCATGATCACCTACGTCATGAAGGGACAAGGAACATAAAAAGAAAAAACTAGATTGGCAATTAGGTCTCTTCGTTTTACTGTTGAAATGTAACCTTAAGTACTCTTCTAATAGTCTCTTTTCCCGCACTTCTTGCCTGTGGAAGTCTTTTCCGACTTCTCACTTTTCTGTCACCATCTTTTTCTATGTGCCGTGTCCCTTCAGGACGTTTCGATCATTATTTCCACAATTGTCACCAATTTCTTCTCCTACTTTGTCCTCGACAAATTCTGTATTTTTTATCACTCCTAAATCTATTTCCGCCATCCATTTACTCAAGCTCGCTAGATAGGTTATTTCGTTGTCTTCCTCTGTCTCTATTGCCTTCAATCTGTTATTTAAGAGTGTCAAGTTACCAAGCCCACTTTCCTCACTATGTGCCCGACAAATTTCAACTCTCTCTTCCTTATGTTAAGTATAATTGTTCTTTTTGTTTCCATATCCTTTAAAATGTTTCTCACATGTTCAGTCCAAGGTATGTTCAGTATCCTTCTGTAGAACCACATTTCTGTTGATTCAAGTCGCTTCCTCTGTGAGGAGATTGTCACTGCTATATAGGAGGTCGGATATTACTTAACATTACATAGTTTATTTCTTTCTAACGAAATTTTCCCGTTTCATAATAATTTGCTTAGCTTTTGAAAGACATCTTTCGCTATGCCAATACGCTTTTTGATTTCAGTGTCAGACTTTCTGTTCTCTCTTAAAATATTTGCCACATATTTAAATTGTTTTACTTGTTTGGTTTTGGTATCCCCAATGTGTAATTTGCATGTTGGGGTGCCCTTTTTGCTTGCAACCATGTATTTTATCTTCTTGCAATTGATGTTTAATTTTTTTTTTCCTTTACAACTGTTTTAGTTTTCTTTCTTTTTCGGCTATCAACACTGTCTCATCTGCATATCTTATGGTGTTAAGATTGTGTCCACCAATAATAAATCCTGGGGGTCAATTCTTTCAGAATCCACTTGCTGTATAGTTTGAATAAGTCCGGTGAGAAGATACACCCTTGTCTTACATCACTTACTATTTTTTTTTTTATATTTACTGAATTCATTTTCAGTCCATCTGCTTGTGGTTTGCTACTAAAACGTTGTCGTTGCTCATATTTTTTTACCATGGTATTCTCAGCATCCTTCTGTAGAACCATATATCTTTTGCCTCAAGTCTCTTCTTCATCGGTGAGGAGATTGTCCATCATTCGCTTTCATATAGCAGGACTGATATTATATAACAGTTCAGCAGTCTTTTCTTTGTTTCTAACAAACCCTTCCATTTTTCTTAATACATTGCTTCGCTTGTAGAAGGCATCTTTCTCTATCCCAATACGCCTCAGAATTCCGATGTCGCATTTTCTGTCAAAACACTTCCAAGATATTTAAATTGTTTTACTTGTTTAATTTTGATATCCCCAATTTGTAATTTGCATGTCGGGGTGCCCCTTTTGCTAACAACCATGCATTACATGACTTAACTGAACATGCTTTAGTCTATTCATATTTAACTAAGTGTTCTGTCAAACATTTTCACAAGCACGTTAAGCAGATTAGTCTCTACTTTTTCATGTCTCTCTTGCCTTCAACGTGTCTTATGAGTGTTAAATTTTCTAAGCCCCTTTTCCTTGTTATATGCCCCAGAAACTTAATCTCTCTCTCTCTCTCTCTCTCTGATGCTACGTAAGATTGTTCTTTTTGTTTACATTTTCCATAAAACACTTCCTAGATATTTAAATTGTTTTATTTAATTTTGGTACCTCCAATTTGTAATTTGCATGTCTGGGTTTCCCTTTTGCTAACAACGATGCATCCTCTTTTCTTGCAGTTGATATTCAATCCTTTCTACTGACTTTCCTTCACTACATTTTACATAGATTTTTGGAGTTTCGTTGATATTAACTCCGTGTCATTTGCATATCTTATGCTAAAGCTGTAGCTGCTAGTAATGAATCCTGGTAGGACTTCTAATTCTGTCGGAATCGCGCCGTTGTTTAGTTTGAATAAGTCCGGCGAGAAGACCCATCCTTGCCTGAGACCCCTTTCTATTGGGTTGGTGCATAATTATCAAACACATATTTCTAAACAATATTTATTATAAAAAAAGAAAGAAAACAATTCAACAATAACATTTTATTAACATTATTTATAACTCGCCTACAAAACGCCTGATAATTATACACCAACCCAATATTCTCGTATATCTACTGAATTCATTTTCAGTCCGTATGCAGTCGGTTTGCTACCGATATAGACACCTTTTCTCAAGAATTGCTCAGGTCAGGTATTAATATTTGATGCCGGTACCATGGAACTTATTATAAATTTTGGCATGATATTTGAAGAGAACGTAGACATTAGTTCTGCTTTCATCCTTAAAGTGAGAGAACAGAGTTACTACAGGGAATTTTGGAGAGCCATGATCGCCTATGTCCTGAAGGTATACGGTATATAGAATAATAATAATAATAATAATAATAACAATAATAATAATAATAATAATAATAATAATAATGATCCAAAAATGTGGCACATAGGAACATCAACAATCCCTGTTGTAGTTGGAGCCCTAGGATTGTTTGGTAAAGATTCCAGTAGATTAATTGAAGGGATTCCTGGAAGTCCATGCCTCAAAGAGATACAAAAAATTGTTCTCACAAGTACAGCCCACACATTACGAAGGGCTTTATCTATGTAATTTTTTTTTTTTTTTTTTTGTCAGTGGAAAGTGTCATGATGCCATTTCTAACCTTAGGTCCCTGGGCGTGACCCGGAAGGAAATGTATAAACGTCAGAAATCAAAGGGAATAATAATAATAATAATAATAATAATAATAATAATAATAATACGATAGGAATACAATCTAAACAAAACTGGTAAAGGAATTCTAGCCGTCATCGAAAAATGTTTAGTTACCATAATACAAGATCTGATAAGAGAGAAAGTAAAAGATCCTATTTGGTATAGAAACACGGGCGTGTCGAGGCCTTAAGTTGCAGCAACAGTCATCTGAAGTGTTCAATAAAATTGTTCTCTGTCTTTCTACATTCGAAATCAAATTCTCGTTAATAATTCGAAAAACACAGTCTGGCTCTGATTGCAGAGGAAGCATAATTTAAACAATGTAAATTTCCCTCAGGAGGGAAGACTGTACGGGGCAATGCCCACAGGAGTCAGAATATAACCTTTTGAACTGTCCCCTTTTTATTTTATGTTTTATTTATTTATTTATATTCTTTTTATTTTATTTTTTTATTTTATTTTTTACATTTGACAGCTTAGCAAGCAACAGAAATAGCTTACAGCGAAATATAAACTTGCATCTCGTCTAATATGGACGACACCAGAAAAGGTTGATTCTGGAGTCCAACCAGAGATTGAAGTTCTAATTTCGTCAACAATCAAAATAGGAAGTGCGACTGATGAGTAAGATCTCCAATCCTATAAAACAATTTTAAGCAAGAACAACTATTTGCCCATATCTGGGACCCTAACAGGTGCTACCACACTGGGTCAGAGTGGACCTGGGAAGACCAGCAATTAACAGATGGTTCCACACTCCTCAAAACCTTCTGATCGAAGACCTTGCTGTTGAACGTAGTTTATCATCTTACTCAAGACGCACAACGGCAAGGAATTCTAAAGAAAAAAATGTCGATTAGGGTTTGGTGAATTATTTTTTGTTTCCTTTTATTTCTGTTTACTTTACCTGTCATAAGAAGATTTCGTTTTAAGAAGAAAAATGATGAAAATAATTATCGGTATCTATCGTCTCTGGCAATATAAACTAGCCAGAAGGTCCTTAAGACTAAATGAGAAACAGGTCGCTCCCTTAGGGTAAGACTACAAGAATATCGTAAAACAGTAACAGAAACGGAAATAGAAAACATCATTCGTAGCTGACCACATATGGAGAAAAAAGAGAGATCACCGCTCCCTGGTGAGATTGAAATAATAGACTGAGAGCTTCACTGGGAAATACGAAAACTTAAGGAATCAGCACATATTCTAGGCCACAAAAATCTCCTGAGCCGACCAAGCATAGAAATGAATACAATATTGGAACCAGTAATAAGGAGTGCTACAGAAAAGCAATGAATAACTACAAAAAATTGCAATATAAGATCTAAAAAAATGCAATAATACTAACAAAAATTGTAATATGAGCACTAGTAAAAAAATTTCGGCTGAGACATTAGGTTTATAGGTCTCAAAAATTTATACACGTATGTCCTTAAGGATACATGGCCCAGTGGTTAGATCTAATAACTAGAACCAAAGAGTTGTAAGTACAATAAAAAAAAACAAAAAACTTGTAGAGTTGAATTAAAAGGGAATAACTGAGACATCCGGAAGAGGCATGGCACGTGGACCTAGAAAACTCTAACCCATTGTGAATATGGCAATGAAGATAAGAATAACAGTCCTAATAACGGTTTTTTTAGCGTTTCACCCCAAGCAAGGCGGGAAGCCACTAGCACGCAAGGGGTTAGAGAGGGCTGGATCGAGAGCAAAGAGGAGTGATAGAGGAAAGGATAAAGAGAAGGATAGGGGATAGATCAATGCATCTGGAGACGTCGATTGACATTACATTTGAATAGTTGGAGATTATGGCTATCAGTGAAACAAGAAAAGTGGAGGGAGTTCCACAGGTGAGGAGTGCGAGATATGAAGCTATTGGAGTAGAAGATATATATATATATATATATATATATATATATATGTGTGTGTGTGTGTGTGTGTGTGTGTGTGTATGTATGTAAGCAAATATATGGCTATAGATCCGACACTATTAAGAAAAATATACGGAAAAACAAACAAAAATCCTCATATGCAATTAAAACAGCATAATTGCATATTAGGATTTTTGTTTGTTTTTTCCGTATATTTTTCATATATATATATATATATATATATATATATATAGCGTTTAACTAAAATTCTATGTTCTCAGTAGTTAGCAAAGTATTTAATCACATTGTCCTTGTGTATTTCAGGTATCCTATTGATGAAACAGGTACTCTTAAATAAACCCCTAGCATATATATATATATATATATATATATATATATATATATATATATATATATATATATATATATATATATATATATATATGTATGTATGTATGTATGTATATATATGTTATTGATTGATTTGATATTTACATCTTATCAACCCTTTGTAGGCCATTTAGAAAACTAGAAAATATTTTTTAAAGAATAATAAACATATTTACAAAAAGTTCTACCAATTACCAATAGCTGGCGGAGTAGAAGTGGATTTCTACTTTTTCTAATTGTATTTCACGTGAATATAACAAACCCGACTGGAATTAGAACTCCGTTCTCCGATTTCCAATTTCGAGCAGTTAACCATTACACCATTCGCATATCCAAACTTCGAGCAAATTGTTGGTGCCACACTAGATACGTAAGGAGATAGATAGATAGATAGATAGATAGATAGGAAGAAAGGAAGGAAGGAGAAAGCATAGATAGATAGATAGATAGATAGATAGATAGATAGATAGATATGAAGGGACCATGATAGATAGATAGAAAAGGACTGTGAAAGACTGACAGACAGACAGACAGATAGATATATAGATAGATAGATAGATAGATAGATAGATAGATAGATACGAAAGGACTGTGAAAGACAGAAAAATACATAGATAGATAGGTAGATAGATAATAAACAGATAGATAGATAGAGTGAGTGAGTGAGTGAGTGAGTGAGTGAGTGAAATAGAAAGCAAAGAGAAGAAATGTAGAAAGAGGATTTTTTAGAACTTTAAACAAATATCATTTCGTTATTTTGTTACGTAATTCGTGATCAGATATATGTTGTGCTATATTCCTGGGTGATTTGTCTAACTGCGGTTAAGTTTTTTCTCTTTTTTTGCCCAAGAATTATTCAGGGCAACAGACATGTTTTTTTTTTTGTTGTTTGTTTTTTGTTTTGTTTTTATTAGACTGTCCTAAAAATCATGAATCGAAAAAAAAAAAGAGTTTGTTCTTTGGCGAGATAAAAAAAATATAATCAATAAAAGACCAATGAAAAAAAAATCAACAAGTATTTCATGAATGTACAAAAACTATTAAACCACAACATTGATTTCTCAAAGCTTCACAAACTTGTAATTCTTTCCGCCCAAATGTTAACTTTAGAACTAATGTCCTCATCTTTATGGCTGTTGGGCTCTCCAGCCTTCTTCAGTTGTCGTTTGATTCCGTTAATCTTCGGACCAAAGCGGTAGATTCTTCTCATTCATGTATCTATGCCTTTGAATTACATTCCTTTATATCCAGCAAACGGAGAAAGGTCAGAACGATGAAAAACTAAATAAAGAATGAATATAATTATCATTTTCCTTCATATCTAACGAAAAGTATATATATATATATATATATATATATATATATATATATATATACACACATTTATTATTATTATTATTATTATTATTATTATTATTATTACAATGAATTATTCATACAAGAAGTAGATTAGTAAATTTAATGATATAAAATGCCGAAATCCCTTCGCAAACAAAATTTTAAAGATGCATTAACATACAAATCACTCGATGAATGTTATGATCCTTGTTTTTAAAAAGGATATGCTGTATAAGGTCTTTCTTTAATATGCAAGTACTTTCGACTGTACGTTCAGTCTTCTTCAGGGATGGAAATTATTTTGTTTTTGCTAAAATCCATGTAGAATCCGAGACGAAAAAATTAAATGCAAATCGAAATATGTTTTGTTTTGTTTTTAAATGTGTTATTGTTAACGGATACAAACCTTTGGGGCGTGCAGTCGCAACGCTAAGGTTGAATTTTTTGAAAATTGAAGATTTTAGTCATTTTTTTTACTAATATGGCAATTTGAAATTTTTTTTATTTTTTATTTATTTATTATTTTTGTAGGAGTTTACCAGACAATGTGGCGTGAACTAAATAGTCCAATAAGTAATGTCTCAGTTTTTATCCCGAAAATTTGCACGTCGGATCAGTTCTTTTAAATCAAATATGTGATGCAGTTCAATTTACAATGATATAAAATGGCGATTTTTAAAAAAAATTTTCGTCTACTTTTTGTATAAATGATTCATTGTAACATAAATTGAACTGCACCACATATTACACACACACACACACACACACACACACACACACATATATATATATATATATATACTTGCACTTCGAACGTAGCTATGTTTATATATTTATTATTTGTGTATTTAGGCAGCAAGTTCTCTTTTAGGCATGTCTGATTGAATAAATTACAAACATTACGTCTGCTAATTTTTAACAAAATCCGTTCATAGTCACGAATAACCTTCTGTGTATTGATGTTAAAGAATTAGAGAAATGTGCTATAGTTGTTTAAATTTCTTTTATTTTCGTTTCCCAAGTACTTTCGATCTTCTTCCAAGTTCATCTTCAGGGTTGCAAGTAATACAAAACTATATGTTGTTCATTAGTAAAAATATTTATACAAAATTGTGCGTTGTCATCCATTACCGTATTTTTTTCATTATGATTTTAAATACAAAATGGTTGACAATGTGCTGAGTGTTCATTAGAACGTGCAAAAATTATCCATTATGGAATTTTTGTTACTCTCTATGTTATAATATCATGGTCACTCACACATTAAGTCATGAAAAAACTTTTCCTTTATAGGCATTTCCGAACATTAATGCAGTGTTCATAGTTAATTCTGTTCAGTGCCGGTTTAATTTTTAAATATAAATTGCTTCTGGTGCCTGTAATCTAATGTTGTTGTTTTCATGGGGTAGGATAGTTGTATTGTCGATTAGTAATTTTTTGAATACGGACAGGAATGTTGTTGCAGATGTCTCGCAATTGACGAATAATATATATATATATATATATATATATATATATATATATATATGTGTGTGTGGGGGGGGGTTCTCGTGTGTGTGTGTTTGTTTCTGCGTGTGTGTGTGTGTTTCTGCGTGTGTGTGTGTGTGTTTGTTTCTGCGTGTGTGTGTGTGTGTGTGTGTGTGTTTCTGCGTGTGTGTGTGTGTATGTGTGTGTGTGTGTGTTTGTGTATTGTTGTGATGCATTTCGTCCCTTAGGACATCATGGAACATAATTTGTTATGTTGGTGCGATTGCACATGCGCACGAACGAGGCATGCTGGGAATTTTCCTTTTTTTTAGTGAAATATTGAAAGAGTCAGGACGCAGATTCACTGCAGATGACCTTGAGATCAAGGCACTCTCTAAACATTTTTGTTGTAGTGAATTGCTTTCTCCTTTAATCAGAGTAGCAGTTCTTTATGTGAAAATTGTGTTCAGTCTCATTACGGGAAGCAGCTAACTCATTTGATGGATTATTTTGTAAGATGTCCCCTTTGTGTTCATATAATCATCTATTTAGATTCCTTAAGGTTTCTCCAATTTATTTTTTGTGACACTTATACGATAAAGTCATAAACGACGAAATACGTCACACGAAAACTTTTTCCACATTGTCATACATTTTACCTACCAATATTGTTCATGGTATATAAAAGTTAATATATTGTTATCTCATTCATATATATATATATATATATATATAAATATATATATATATATATATATATATATATATATATATATATATATATATATATATATATATATATAAGATAATCCTAGCCAGGCAAATCTACCTAGGTTTCACCTAAACGGATCGTCAAGATAATGCAATGTTTCCGGCTTGGTTTAATATTTAATGTTCTTGGTTATTTCTTTTTTTTATTCCTCTTTTTCCTAGGGTAATGATTTGTTCTTCTGCAAGTTGTGCTATCCAAGGTTTTTCCAAACGAGTACCACCATTTATATATATATATATATATATATATATATATATATATATATATATATATATATATATGTGTGTGTGTGTGTGTGTATGTATGTATGTATATATATGAGATAACAATATATAAACTTTTATTTACCAAGAACAATACTGGTGTGTAAAATGTATAACAAAGTGGAAAATGTTTTCCATATATATATATATATATATATATATATATATATAGGGTTGAGAATGTTTTTATTTTTTGAACACTGTCAGTACGTTGTGGTCCTGTTCGTAATTGATATTATTAAGAGTATGGCCTTATCTTTTTAATATTAACGTTTCCATAATTTCAACCGTATTTTGCATGTGGATGATTCATTTATTCTCGTATTTTCCACAATGTTCCGGACTTATGTTGGTAGGTCTCCCTGTGTATTTAAATGAGCCTTGATGCAGCAATGATTCGAAATTTTTTTTTATTTCTATTAATGACTAATGCCTTGAATCAAAATTCAATCCAGTTAGAGCAATAACGTAGTGCCTAACCGACATGAAAGTGCCACTCTAAATCGGCCCCTCTTACTCGACACAAACGCGCAAGACTTGACCATCTTTTGGCAAATTCTAATGGACGGGGCTGCTGCCTTTTCGTCCTAATCTTGACTTTAAGCTGATGCTTAAAGAACAAGATCAGTTGGGAAGAGATTCAATTCTCGCCCCTATAAAATTCCTTATGACGCGACCTCCATATCCACTCATTACGACTAGCAAGTAAAAAACATATATATTCAAACTTTGTCAACAGTGGTACCACATTGCTACAGACAGAACTGACCTCGAAGACGAAAAACTTTCCGAAAATCATGTGAATGATAATATCTTCAATACACCTGCCTAATAAAAGAAAGATTTGCTTATCGTCATCACGGCGAACGCAGTTTGAAGATTCTTCCCAGGCCGCTGAACAAAGACTTTTGCCGAACCAGAGGACTCTTTCAATTAACAGCCAGAGGAGTGATGCCACATCATTATTGAGGGATTTCAACCCGGACACCTAAGACTATATTAAGCTGGCCTCCAGCTTCGTAAGACCGAGCTCATCTATCAGATCATCTTGAACGTACTCCCTGACACGTAATATAATAGCCTACAGAACAACGCCTGTATAAAGTGTTTCAGAGAAATCCAACATTCACGATAGAAGGAACACTCACCTCGGGGTAAAAGGGTGGTCTCTTCGTCGCACGAGGGCACACTTCTCAGTGATGGGAAATTATTATGGACGTCCTTATTTCAGAACTTGTCCTCATCATCCGATTGCTGTCACATTCAATATAGGAAGGCGATGCGAAGCGTATGTTGACGGGGTCGCAACTCTAGGCTTACCCAGACTGCCTTCAGAAGAGTGGGGGTGACAGAACTCCTAAGGCACCACGAGAACCTTGCCTCCACACAAGGAGAATAAGGGCCTTACTATTAAAATTACGGAAGTGAATGTATGGAGAACCGGTAAAGTATAATCGGGTAGATGTGCGAGGCACATACATCCGCCCTCCCCTTTAAGGTAAGATTCGTCTAAGACTACAGGCGACCTGCAAGCTTGAACTTCTCCCGCCCCTCCGACCAATTAATTTCCAAGAGGAGATCGGGACCGAATTAGACGCCGAATATCTTGACCGGCTCGTACGTCGAGAGGAAAGACCCGGAAAGAGAAACTTCCTTCCACGCGCTCAGTTGCAAGCCAACAGACTTATCGCGTTTGATCTTGGCAGCTGTCACCGTTTCGTAACTTCTGATTTTTTTGCCGAATTCTTCAATCTCACCTCTGCGAGGCAAAATAACCGAAATATCTTCAGCATATCTGGTAGCACCAGGCGGGGAAATTCTGCGTACGACCAGATTCGTCTTTACCTTGAGAAGGGAAGTCTGCAACGCAAGAACGTACAGCAAAGTCGAAAGCTGACAACTTTGATTAATAGATCGAGACAATACGAAAGGCGTCGATCGAACTCCATTCACTGCAACCAGCACACCGGGAGAAGCATACAGAAGTCGGATCCAGGTGCGAAAGTACGACCCGAATGAGGCCGCCGAAAGAAAAGCCTCCAGAAATCGGTGGTCAACCTTTACAAAGGCCATGGACTGATCTAAATTTATCAGTGCGACTTCACTCTCGACTTGCTCGGTGATCAAAAGTACCATATGAAGGTTGTCCTGAATAGTCCTGCCCATCAAAGTACAAGTCTGTTCAGAGCTAATCAGACTAGAGAGGACAACATGCAAACGGTTGGCTAAGATCTTGGCTAAAACCTTTCATTCTGTGTTTAGCATCATTAAAGACACAAAGTGTGTGGGAGGCAGAAATCCCCACCGTTCCATCTTCACCGTTCTTGTCCTGGCGTAGCAAATTGATCACCCCCCCGCCCCGGTGAAGCGTTGAGGTGTAGACCCCCTGCTTCATCCACTTGTTGTAAATCAATTACAGGAAATGAAGAAAAAACGAACAATTGCTTCGAGTACAGTTTGTAGGGTTTGACCATCTAATACCAGAGGTTTGTCCAGGCCAACAAGCTTCAGCTCTTCCCAAATTCTAAACTCTGTGATGGGACCCACATCCACCTCGAGGCAAGGAAAGTCGGCCAAATAGTCGAAGAACTGAATTGGACTCATACCGGGCTCCCTTTTGAACATAGATTGAATTTAATCACGAAAAACGAAAAACCTCACATATGCATAATAACAATAAAAGAAAATATGAAGTCATTGTTTACAATAAGGATCTACTCATTTTTAATATAAGATTATACTGTACATTTATTGGGGGTCTGTTTTTATATTCTTATAATAAACAAGGAGTAAATGGGTTGTAATTTACAAGGAGTAAATGGTTTAACCTATCGTCCAGTTCTCACTCCTCCACTCTCTTTGTATAGTAGAGGTTTATCACTGCTTTCCTGTTTAGAATTGGGGTTCCTGTTCCGTCTAATTCTTTTTCACACTTATTCATTCCCAGCTGCCTTTCTTGGAGTAAATTGATTATATATATATATATATATATATATATATATAATGAATTTCATCCTCTACTTTAATCACTACATATAAATATAATAATAGAAAAATATATTTAAAGACTCTCACCTAGAAAACTTTATAACTACAGTTATGCCATAACAAAATATGACGTCATTTTCAATGTCATGTTCTTATTCGTATGACAATCAAAATTTTGCTGGACATAGTCGGGGATCAGTTTTCTTTTGTTGCTAAGTAATAAACTGATTCCTCCAAAAATAACGTCATTTTAAATTATTTGAAAATATATTTAAGCACTCATACATGAAAAATGTGTAATATGAGTATGTAGTTACGAAAAAGGTCATAGGTGATCACAGCGTTCGTTCTTCTTTATTATCTGTGAAATGCCAGGATTTATGATAAAAAGTTCAGTGGTTTTCATTTATCGTTTCCCCCTTTTTTAGAACTTCGAGTTTTCTTTCTATTAGACCGTTTGACAACCAAGGCAAGAGAGTTTGGTGTTCGCTCTTATTTAACACATTGCTTGGTGGGGGAGAGAAGAGGTGGATCCATCCTTTCTTTGCAGAAGTGAACATGACAAAATGTGCTGGAATTTGAACTCAGCTCTCCGCATCCATTTCCTGTACCTATAATCATCACATAAACTGCATATAGGTATATGTCATATGACAATTCTGATTCCTTGTTAGTTATTTTATTCAGTTAACGTGTACGGTGCGACCTGTCAGTAACTCAAAAATAATGGACTATTCTGTTTTGGCCGTGAGGAAAAGCGAAAAAAGCACATCACGCTGTTCGATTTCAAATAACTCAATAAAGAATGAAAGAGAAAACATATAGCAGGCGATAACGCTCTCATTTTTTTAACGTCTGTTTCAGTGAAACGGAAAAAGCATGTCATCTTCAAATCTTTTCATTTGTATCCTGCATGATAGTTATTAGAATATTTTCTTAAAGTTATTTGTGTTATTTACATCGTTCGGACTGTTGACCCATCTTTATTGTCCTATTCACGAAGTTACGGCGAAGTACTCTGGAACTTCAAACTGAAGTTTTTATGTAAGCCACGAGATTAGTTTGTTCTAGTTCCACGCGTCATACATTTTTTTTTTTTTTTTTAGGTATTTCAGTTTTCAGTTGATTTCACTTAGTATCTCAACATTCCAAGATGTTGTTCCGTCTGCTGTGGCCAGATATCGAACTCACAACTTTTTGGGTCAATTTTTGGATTACTACAACCAACATTTTATCCACTGCGCCATGTCTCCTTAGAGAGTTATCAACGGAAAAACTGAAGGTATGGCACGTGGAATTAGTATAATCTACTCCCGTGAGTTAAATACAAAGTTTTGTTAGAAATTACAACGTATGCCCCCTGAAAAAGGCGGAAGCATACAACAGTCGAAAACGTTGTGAATATAGCATAAAGATGTGGACAACAGTCCGATTGATGTAAATAGTGTAAATTGCTACAATGCCTCATCTCAGAAACAGACAAAAAAAAAGATGAAGACAACAGCCCGAATGATGTAAATAGTTACAGTACATCATCTCAGAAATACAGACTGATGTTGAAGGCGAATATGGCAATAAGGATGAAGACAACAGTCCAAACAATGTAAATAGTGTAAATAGTTAAAATACTTTATCTGAGAAATAGAGGCAGATGTTGAAGGCGAATATGGCAATAAGGATGAGGACAACAGTCCGAAAAATGTAAATAGTGTAAATAGTTAAAATACTTTATCTGAGAAATAGAGACAGATGCTGAAGGAGAATATGGCAATAAAGATGAGGATAACAGTCCGAAAAATGTAAATAGTGTAAATAATTACAATACCCCATCTGAGAAATAGAGACAGATGTTGAAGGTGAATATGGCAATAAAGATGTAAACAACAGTCCGAACAATGTAAATAGTGTAAGTAGTTACAATACCTCATCTCAGAAATAGAGACAGATGTTGAAGGTGAATATGGCAATAAAGATGAGGACAACAGTCCAAACAATGTAAATAGTGTAAATTGTTACAATACCTCATCTCGGAAATAGAGAAGATGTTGAAGGTGAATATAGCAATAAAGATGAGGACAACAGTCCGATCAATGTAAATAGTGTAAGTAGTTACAATATCTCATCTCAGAAATAGAGACAGATGTTGAAGGTGAATATGGCAATAAAGATGATGACAAAAGTCTCAACAATGTAAATAGTTAAATAGTTACAATACCTCATCTCAGAAATAGAGACAGATGTTGAAGGTGAATATGGCAATAAAGATGATGACAAAAGTCTGAACAATGTAAATAGTTAAATAGTTACAATACCTCATCTCAGAAATAGAGACAGATGTTGAAGGTGAATATGGCAATAAAGATGAGGACAACAATCCGAACAATGTAAATAGTGTAAATAGTTACAATACCTCATCTCAGAAATAGAGACATATGTTGAAAGTGAATATGGCAATAAAGATGTAAACAACAGTCCAAAGAATGTAAATAGTGTAAATAGTTACAATACCTCATCTCGGAAATAGAGACAGATGTTGAAGGTGAATATAGCAATAAAGATGAGTTCAACAGTCCGATCAATGTAAATAGTGTAAGTAGTTACAATATCTCATCTCAGAAATAGAGACAGATGTTGAAGGTGAATATGGAAATAAAGATGAGGACAACAGTCCGAACAATGTAAATAGTGTAAATAGTTACAATACCTCATCTGAGAAATAGAGACAGATGTTGAAGGTGAATATGGCAATAAAGATGATGACAAAAGTCTGAACAATGTAAATAGTTAAATAGTTACAATACCTCATCTCAGAAATAGAGACAGATGTTGAAGGTGAATATGGCAATAAAGATGAGGACAACAATCCGAACAATGTAAATAGTGTAAATAGTTACAATACCTCATCTCAGAAATAGAGACAGATGTTGAAGGTGAATATGGCAATAAAGATGAGGACAACAGTCCGAACAATGTAAATAGTGTAAATATTTACAATACCTCATCTCAGAAATAGAGACATATGTTGAAAGTGAATATGGCAATAAAGATGTAAACAACAGTCCAAAGAATGTAAATAGTGTAAATAGTTACAATACCTCATCTCGGAAATAGAGACAGATGTTGAAGGTGAATATAGCAATAAAGATGAGTTCAACAGTCCGATCAATGTAAATAGTGTAAGTAGTTACAATATCTCATCTCAGAAATAGAGACATATGTTGAAGGTGTATATGGCAATAAAGATGAGTTCAACAGTCCGATCAATGTAAATAGTGTAAGTAGTTACAATACCTCATCTCAGAAATAGAGACAGATGTTGAAGGTGAATATGGCAATAAAGATGAGGACAACAGTCCGAACAATGTAAATAGTGGAAATAGTTACAATACCCCATCTGAGAAATAGAGACAGATGTTGAAGGTGAATATGGCAGTAAAGATGAGGACAACAGTCCGAACAATGTAAATAGTGTAAATAGTTACAATACCTCATCTCAGAAATAGTGACAGATGTTGAAGGTGAATATGGCAACAAAGATGAGGACAATAGTCCGAATGATGTAAACAGTAAAAATAGTTACCATACCTCATCTCAGAAATAGAGACAGATGTTGGATTAAAGTTGTTAAGCACATTTTCACATTAAGATTTTCCACACGTTTTTATTGGGGAAGATCTGCCCAAGAGTTCATTCTGTCCTTAACTTAAGAAATAAGATTCATTAAAAATTCAAAAATAAAAAAAAATATAAAATATAAAACGGGAATTTTTCCCGATTTCTATTAGAAACATTTATTTAGCAGATTTTGTAGATTATTGAGGTGGGCTTCTTTTATACAGAATTTTTTGCTTCTTTTACAATTCTTTTAATAAAATTATCGTCTTCCTGTCGGAAAAAATAAGGACTCGTGATGGATATAACTGCATTGGTATCTCAATGAAGGTACTCAAAATAATAACAAGACAAACATATATTTATACTATCTGACTATTTTGTCTCTGTTTAATGAGGATAATATTTTGGTTAAAAACTATCTTCAGATATTGCACTGGCTCTATCATCGACAAATCTGCAACGAAATCATCAATTCGCACAGAATTGGGTTATTAGATAAAAAAACAAAAAAGAACTAAAAAAAACAAGCAAGTGTTATATTAATGCAATTTCTAATGCTTGATGATAACGATTGTGAAATCCCAAATGTCCTCGGTAAGAGAGTAGAGGCTGATGGTCGAAAGTAAAGTCTTTTTGTAATATATTAGTGAGTTGAAATAGACAGTATCGATTGAAATATTGGTGAAATCGATAAAACCCTGCTTAGATGTATAGCGAGGCGAGTGATTTAGTGTTCTATGCGTCAGATTTAACATATCCTATTTGAACTGTCTTAATGGGGAACAAGGGAAAAGAAAAAAAAATATATTTAAAAATCATTCCCAGACATCGCCTGAAGTTTGCGATTCTCAGTGTCGTCTGAATGAAAGCAATGTTTGTCTGGCTTTCTTTTCCGGATCTTTAATTAGCAAAGGAAGGAAGGAAGGAAGGAAGGAAGGGAGGAAGTAAGGAAGGAAGGAAGGAAGGAAGGAAGGGAGGGAGGAAAGAAGGAAGGGAGTGAGGAAAGAAGGGAGGGAGGGAGAGAGGAAGGAAGGAAGGAATGAAGGAAGGAATGAAGGAAGGAAGGAAGGGAGGGTGGAAGGAAGAGATTGAAGGTGGAAGGAAGGAAGGGAAGGATGATGGAAGGAAGGGAGGGATCATGGAAGGAAGGAAGGAAGGAAGGGAGGGAGGAAGGAAGGAAGGAAGGAAGGAAGGGAGGGAGGGAGGGAGGGAGGATGGATGGAAGGAAGGAAGGAACGAAGGAAGGGAGGGAGGGAGGGAGAAAGAAAGAAGGAAGGAAGGAAGGAAGGAAGGAAGGAAGAAAGGAAGGCGGAAAAATGAAAGCGACATAATTCGCAAACATTTGCTTAAGAACTGACCATAAAAGGATTATTTATCTAGGTGTGTGTGTGAGAGAGGGTAAAGGGTTTTAAAGGACTAACAATTTATTTGGTATACCTTTGTCAATCAATAGATGAAGCCTGAAATGAAGCGCTATTATCAACAAAAACATTATTGCTTTTGTTATTCAATTACTCATCTTTCTTGTTCCTATCACTCACCGGTAGTTATGGGAGAGTGATCCCCACGAATATTCACATTTCTAGCTTTTCTCCTTCAAATATGTCGTAATCTATCGCTACAGAAAGTACTTCGCTCTTCCTACCATTCTAGGAATTTTCCAAGCTTATCCGTGGCACAAGGCCGAATGTATGGAAGACCAAAGTAAGGATCAAACTCAGTACTCCGTTGTAATTGTTTTCGCGAGATAAGTTTGCTAACCATTACACGGTATTAACTCCTTCCCCTCACCACTTGGACGAGATGTGACACATGGTCTTTTTTAGGTGTGGACCCGAACGCGTACCCCGGGGACAAAGAAAAAAATGCCCATAGCTCCCGCAACCGTTGGTGCAATGGGAGGGCACGGCCTAGGGCAACTGTTCCCCAGGGCTGGGCTCCTCTCAGTATAATTTTCTCAGTTGCCCCTCTGTCCTTTGACAGAGAAACCCCTGAGCGCACTCTGCCCAAAGACGCATCTGAGTGATGATAAACCATGCGTTAGAAAATCCTCCAAGGAGGGATTTTTACGCTGTGATTTTCCAAGCATAGCTTAGATGTGGCACAAGGCCAAAAGCATAGGGTACCCAATGAAAATTGAACCCACTACTCAGTTGTAATGAGTCTAACGAGACAAGTTTGCTAGCCATTACACCGGCTCGAGCTGCCCTACGCTTTTCCATTATAACTGTCATACCACATCAACAATTAAGCATTGTTGCCATACAAAGACTACAGCTGCTCAACCTTTGCTTTCCTTGCCATAAAATTAGATTCAAAATCGTATACGCAGTTTTGCGGGTGAAGGGAGGGAGAACCTGATCAGTATCTAGATGGGTAACCGTTTGGAAATAAAAATAGATTGAATTAAAAAATAGATAGATAGATAGATAGATAGATAGAAGTAAAAAGGCTTGGGTTAAGGTTAGGGTTAGATAGAGTTGAACAGAATGAAATATTAGGTTGGTGCAAAAATAATATCGTTTTTTGACGTATTTTTAACGTCAAAAACCGACATTATTTAGGTTGGTTCAAAAATAATGTCGTTTTCTCACATATGTTACTGTGTGAGAAAACGACATTATTTTTGCACCAACCTAATAGATAGATCGATAGATAGATAGATAGATAGATAGATAGATAGATAGATAAACATTACATAGATAGAAGTAAAAATAGATTGAAGTAAAAATCGTGAGATCGATAGATAGATAAACAGATATATATATATATATATATATATATATATATATATATATATATATAGAGAGAGAGAGAGAGAGATAGAGAGTGTGAGAGAGAGAGAGATAGATATAATCTTTTCCTTAAGAAATTTCCTGTGGTGAATTCAAATTTCTGAACAGTTTTATTCTATCACGTTTAGTGATTTTTTTTTTTGGTGGGGGTGGGGCTTTCACATATCACATTTTTATTATACTGCTTAGAAATACAAAATATAATGTGTTTATTTCATCTATTACAAAGGCATCTTACAAAAACAAAGCCATCCATACACGTCATAGTACAGCAAACAGTCAGAAGTGAGATTGTTTTGGACAATCTCATTGACTTTACATTTGGTATGTTGCACAGAAGTATCCAGTAAAAGTATCCTGTCATGCTAGGGTTCCACTTGTTTTGGTATTTTCTTTCTATCTTAGTAATATCTTGGTAGAACCTTTCTGAATGCTCATTATTCACTACTCCAAAGTTCTAAGGAAAGAAGTTAAATGTGGAAGTTGGGAAAGTGAATTTTGAGTGACATCCGGCATCCCATAATCCTCATGAGCCTATAACAACTTTCTGATACATTCTTCGTAGTCTGGTACCAGTGTGTTACCAAGGAAGTCATGATGGCAGACTTACATTAAATGCTTGCCATCTTCTCAGTTTATTTATGATAAGAATCTCTACAGCAGCACAGCCTGTTTTCCATGTTGAAGAATGAGGCAAAGTCCTTGTTTTATTTCCTGAAACTGGTGATCCTTTCATCTGCAATGACCGGGTTCTTCTATGAAAGGTAGGTTGCCAGGTACCCATACTGCTGCTTAGATATATCTACAAATTATGGGAAAGGCCCTGATCCAGTTGGGCCTACTGCCACTTCCTCTTGAATAAACAGGAACATTGAGAAGAGACATTCAGAAGAGACCGATAGGCAGAATTTTTCTCTGAAGGCATTTATAAAGCAAAAGGAGTATGTAGGTACAAGGAGATAACCCGAGGCAATTTTTCATATGATGAAGGAAAAGGCGGTGTAGGGGTACCTGCGCAAGGAACTGGTCTCATAGCTAAAGGATGCTTGGAACATTTGCTTTTTTTTTTTTTTTTTTGATTTTGTTTTTTTTAAAGAAGCATTGTATACAAAATGGGGATCCTTATATCTGCCATGACCAGGTTCCAATGGTTAAGCCGTGATAACAGAAGCTTTGACTGCTGATTAGAGAAGGTACAGATCACATGTAATTCAGGTTTTCCAGTATAGTTCAATGGCCTATGCCACATGCCTCTGAATAAACAGGGACATTGTCTTCAGAAGAGAGCGACTTGGATGAATTTTCCTCTGAAGACAATATTTCATATGCTGAAGGAATAAGTTATTTATATGTTGTTGGGGTTTAGAAACAAGGAGATCATCTGAGTAAGGAACAATCTTATAGGAAGCTTGGAATATTTGCTTTTTTTCAGAAGCATTGGAACCAGTTGTCTTTGACAGACAAAAATAAAAATCATGTACATGGATACGCTTCTCTCCACAGACCATCAATTATTCAGTTAGTCCATTGTAACCGAGATTAAAACAGATTGGTCATGTCTGGGATTTGTCCTGATCTCCAATTTTACCAACAGTAAGCTATTCGCAAGAGGTGAGTAATTGTTCACTGACGTTCTTGGCAAATTCTCTTCCAGTTTGCTTAGGATTTCACTCAAATACAGTTTGTGAGTTATGTGCTATGCATTGTACACACTTAGGCGACCATGTATCTTTCGATACATGACTGACGAAGCAATTTTTCCCGCAGTAGGCTGCAGTAGACCAGTTGCTATCGAAAGCTATAGAACCCCTCTTTTCTGCTATTTACCGATAGCTGGCGAGAGAAGAGGATTCATACCTTTCCCAAGGGTATTAGCACGTAAGTGACTGAAATGGATTTGACTGGAATCCCGACAACTTCAAAAATGACAGAATTTCTTCGCCCAAATCAAGGATAATATTTGAGAGAAAAAATTTTCGATTGAAAATGACCTAAACATATTTGACAGGCCCGGCCTCTTAAAGTTTAATTTCCATAGACAAAACGAATATTTCTTGTCCCTTTCGTTGTGTCTAGAGACCTGTCAACTTTTTCTGCCCTTTTATTTAATTCATACCCCTAGGGACAAGATTCTTATTTAAATTGGTGTGACAATGAATGCAACAATTTAGCCCAGAACTTGAACCTGGTTTCGTTGATAAAGCGAAGACGATGAGAACCAAGTCGAGAAAATTAAAAAATATATTACCAATAGGTGTAATTATTTGGGAAGCATATATAACTGACAATTTGCTCAGTTCAACAAAATCGTTTAGTTTTCCTGTAGCATCATAGTTTCCATGGAAATATATAGGAGGCATTACTTACGGATCGTCCTGCTTCCGATTACTTTTTCCCTCTGTATCACTATGATGAGGCCTAGCATAAGAATTACATACAATATGAGATTAAATACAGTAACTACTTTAATTATTCGTATATAATAAAGAAATAATCAACAAATGCTTAAGCTTAAATCTAAAAGGACGTTTGTCCAGGGTATGACGATAAACTACATCCGCGTCGTGGGTAAGACGATAAACAACGTCTGATCAAAGCAAAGCCTCTGATCAGAAGGTTTTTAGGAGCGTGGAACCACCTCTTAATTGCTGGTGTTCCCAGGTCCACCCTAACCCGGGGTGGTAGCACCTGTTAGGGTCCCAGCTATGGGCAAATAGTTAACTTCCAAACTGGGGTCAAAACACTATGAAAGTCTAAAAATAGATTTTAATACCAGAATTATTTTTTGTAAAAAATTATTGCCAAGAATACATTTTTGAAGAAAAAAATATCACCAAAAATAGGTTTATGAAGGAAAAAATATTACCAGCAACAAACATTTTGTAGGCATTAATTAATCCATTGAGGTTGATATGCCGTAAGACAAGCCAAAGCAAACTAAAAGGACGTGCGAGATCATGGCTCTCCAAATCTTCCTACCTTTTGTAGTTCTTAATAAATTTGGTATTTTCACCATATATCCGAGGCCTTGTCAGGGTAGATACCTGAAGACTCGGGTATAAACTTGAACAGTGTATACATTTTTTGATGTCTATAATTAATTATTTGTAATCGTTGTTTAATGATAATTATATTCGACATTAAATAAGTCAACAAGGTTTCATATGCCGTTACCTGATCTAGCAATGCCTTTGTTGCAATGATTTGTGTTTAAGTAACATACGGTTTGTCGGCTCGTAGCGTGGAATCAGTGAGCCGAGTCCAGGGTCTTCGGTTATCTTCAGGGGGCTTTCTTATTCTGTAACCTTCTCAGAGAGGGCTTAGTCCAACATTTCACGAGGTTTACCGAGTACGACAGTTAATTGAAGAAAAACGGAAAAAAAAAGAAAGGTCGAATGTTCTGTGTATAAAAAAAAATAATTTTCAGCAATATTAATAGCAATAATCAAAGCCTAGATATGCTATTAGGTTGGTGCAAAAATAATGACGTAATAATGTCGTTTTTTGATGTATTTTTTAACCTTAAAAACGACATTATTACGTAATTACTTTTGCACCAACCTAATATAATGTCTGCATTTTGAGTATTTCCAGTTTAGTGCTGATGTAATTTGATAAGTAGAATTCACATAGTGTTAATTAAAATTAATTTTGAGTTATATTAATAAAAATAATCGATGACTACAGATGGCAGAATATGTGCATTTTATGCATTTCCAGATTAGTATAGATTCTTATGTAATTCGATGAGTAGAATCACATGGGGTCAATTAAAATTAAAATTGAGTAACAATAATCGAAGCCTAAATATGGCAGAATATGTATAATTTTTTTTATCTTTCCAGTTGATTGTTGATTCTTATGTAAATATCTCTACTAAACCAATCATTCCTGGCAGTTCGAACTGTTCTTGATATTTTATTTTATGCTTTTGCATAAACTTTAAAAATAGGGATTCGATTTCTTCATTATATTCCCTTTGTACTAGGTTCAAGCTTTGATTGGACATAAAGTTGGGGATCACTATTCTATGGCTATTATATGATAAACAACGCACACCAGAATTCCTATATATTAATTGTAAAATATATATTTAACGACTGACAATCTAATGATAGCAAACAGAGGTAAACAAACCCGAATAGAAATTTTGGCGCAATATTAAGTGGGGGATCGGTTTTCTATTGTTCTTAAGTAATAAACAGATCCCCCGGGAAAAGTAAATATTCATATAATAATTGTAAAAGGCGCACATGTGAAAAACTAATAATATTAAGGAATTAACAAAATACAAGGTCATTTTTGTTGACTTACAAATTTTACAATAAGGTTCACACTTTATAAGGCCCGTGGGCCACTCGAGGTAGTTAAGTTAGGAAGCTATTTAAGCGAATAAGACAACGGTTAATCCTAACCTTGAACAGGTCAAGATTGTAATGATCTGGAAACTGTTCTCTTACGAGTTGGTATCACAGAGCAGCGTTTCGCGAAAAAAAAGCTGATCGAGAGGAATTTTCTCAACAAAGGAATACGGAGGAAGTGTGGGTGAGTTGCTACTATGTAAGGGGTAGGGCGAGTCCCAGCCGTGAAGTTTAGAACTGACGGAACCAAGGAATGTAGTTCGACCGACAACTTTCCGTGGAAGTAACGATAGAGCAGCGTGTGACTCGCCACATCCCGCCTTTGTGAGAGATGTTGGAGGAGGGAAAGTAGTTCCTCATCCACAAGGCCTCAGAGACGGTTTTGGACTCTATCAATGCTGGAAAGTGAGTTCTAGGCAGCAAGTGCCCAAATTAGACAACTGTACATAAAATGGGGGATCGGTCAACCGTCTGAAATAATATATATTATTTGTCTACATCTTTGAGGTGATGTATTATGATTACTTGCATTATTACCTTATTCGAAATGTTATCTTAATCTTCGCCATATTCACAACGTTTCGGCCTCTATATCTCTGAGATGAGGTATTATGATTACTTGCATTATTTAAATTATTCGGACTGTAATCCTCATCTTCATTGCCATATTCACAACGGTTCGGCCACTATATCTCTGAGATGAGGTATTATGATTACTTGCATTATTTACATTATTCGAACTGTTATCCTCATCTTCATTGCCATATTCACAACGTTTCAGCCTCTATATCTCTGAGATGAGGTATTATGATTACTTGCATTATTTACCTTATTCGGAATTTTATCCTCATCTTCATTGCCATATTCACAACATTTTTTCCTTGACCCCACATGGCCCAGTGAATAAAGACGTTGGTTAGATCCAGTGACTAGACCTAAATAGTTGTAAGTTCAATCCCAGGTCACAGCAGTGTTGAACCATACTTGGAGAGTTGAGTTAAAGGGAAATAACTGGAAGACCCGGAAGAGGCATGGCACGTGGAAGTAGAAACGTGTACCCCGTTTTAACATTTAGGGGGTCATCGGACAAAAGCAATGATTTAGGTTTTATGTCATTATATCTACGCGGGGAAGGAAGGCAATACAGGTTCTTACAACACCTCATTATTTTTTTTTGTATATATTATTTTATGTTATAATGTGGGATCCTCCTTAAAAAGGTGATAAAAACAAATGCATAAAGAAACGATATGAAATTGGAGAGATAAAATTCTTAAACAAATCTTAAAAATAAGAAATTTCAAATTTTCAGCTTTTCAGCATATTCATCATTCCTAAAATTTGAAAAATTATTCCTTACATTATTAACATTAGAGTATTCCATTTCCACACGCCATGCCACTTCCGGGTGTCTCAGTTATTTGCCTTTATCTCAGCTCGCCAACAATCTACCCAGGAGGACGAAATAAAGGTTTGGGTTGGAATCTAAAAAAGGCCGAAGCGTACGACGGCCGAAATGTTGTGAATATGGCAATGAAGATGAAGATAACAGTTCGAATAATGTAAATAATGCAAATAATCATAATACTTCATCTCAGAGATATAGAGGCCGAGACGTTGTGAATATGACAATGAAAATGAAGACAACAGTCCAAATAATGTTAATAATGCAAGTAATCATAATATCCCATCTCAGAGATATAGAGGCCGAGACGTTGTGAATATGGCAATGAAGATGAGGATAACAGTCCGAATAATGCTAATAATGCAAGCAATCATAATACCTCATCTCAGAGACATAGAGGCCGAAACGTTATGAATATGGCAATGAACAGCCCGAATAATGTAAATAATGCAAGTAATCATAATACCTCATCTCAGAGATATATAGGCCGAAACTTTTTGAATATGGTAATGAAGATGAGGATAACAGTCCGAATAATGTAAATAATGCAAGTAATCATAATACCCCATCTCAGAGATATAGAGGCCGAGACGTTGTGAATATGGCAATGAAGATGAGGATAACAGTCCGAATAATGTTAATAATGCAAGTAATCATAATACCTCATCTCAGAGATATATAGGCCGAAACTTTTTGAATATGGTAATGAAGATGAGGATAACAGTCTGAATAATGTTAATAATGCAAGTAATCATAATACCTCATCTCAGAGACATAGAGGCCGAAACGTTATGAATATGGCAATGAACAGCCCGAATAATGTAAATAATGCAAGTAATCATAATACCTCATCTCAGAGATATATAGGCCGAAACCTTTTGAATATGGTAATGAAGATGAGGATAACAGTCCGAATAATGTAAATAATGCAAGTAATATATATTAGTATAATAATTGAAAAATAAAGAACATATTTAAAGCCACACTATAAAAACAAATTTCCAATAATAGTAACCACTTCACAAAATATGCAGTCAAATTTACGGTTTGTCTAACTATGTATTGGCAAAAACACCTTAAAAATACTGACTGGAAAACTGGAAAATATACTGTTGGTTACAGATACAGTTTTTGCTGTTCTATAAGAGAAATAATCTGTATTGTTCAGAGAAGGAAATCGCTTAGAGCTGAATGTACCTCTTATACGCTGCCTTGTCTCTGTTTCAACTGCATTCATTTCACGCCAAACCTGCCGACAAGATGTGCTAAATAAAAAAATAAAAAAATGAGAAGGAAAAAAAAAAAAAAAAAGAAAGATGGCGGAACTAAATGTCGCTACTTTAAATGCAGTTTACCTTTTTTCGCAAAACAAATTCTTTCCATTCTTTCTTTGGACTACAATTTTTTTTCACCATTTATTTTCAGAGTGCAACCATTTTTAGAAGGAATCGGATGAAGAATTACGTTCAGTCAAAGTAAACATATTCAACGAAAAAAAAAACAAACTTAAAGAGCGCCATTAAAATGCGATATAATAATAATAATAATCGTCCATTTCTGTGAGTAACGCTTGCCTTAATGCCTGGCTACTGAAAATTCCTTTATTTTTTCTTGTTTTCAATGGACTTCTAGAATAATAAAAAAAGTAAATATCTGAAATGTCTTTCCATACGCAAATGCTTATCTTATATACATTATTAACGTTAACCTTGGTACTAATGCTTCATTACTTCCCTCCAGATTAGTATGGCTTCGTACCAAACTAAGCCTCTTTTTTTTTTACGTACTCCATCCCTTCAAGACGTTAACGATTATAGCTCTCCATAATTGCTGTCCTTTGGAGCTCTTAATAAATTTTGACTATTTACTAGTTCCGCCAAACACTGATCTGCCTATACATTTAATTAGGTTAATCAGATAGGCTATGCGTTCTATTCCTCTATCTATCTTGCCTTCAATCTGGCCCGTGAGTATCGGATTTTCCAAGCCCTCTTTCCTTATTATGCGTCCTAGAAATTCCAACTGTCTCTTTATGATGTTAAGTATAAGTCTCCCTTTTTGTTTCCATTTTTTTCTAAAACTTGGTCGACACTCACATATTCAGTTCATAGTATCCTCAGCATCCTTCTGTAGAGTCACTGTTGCTTCAAGTTTTTTCTCGGTCAATGAATGCCGCAAGGAATCCAAATCTGTTAGGGTCCCAATTATGGGCAAATAATTAAACCTTCAACAAAAAGTGAACAGTATGAAAGTATAAAAATGTACTTTTATTGTAAAACTTTTATCGGTAGATGAAGGTATACAATTGCGTTGAAAATATATCTAGTTAAACCCATAAAATTCTGTTTAGAATATTTAGATTTCGGAATGAAATAACCCATAGAGGTGTTGATATGCAGCTAAACAAAATCAACCAACTAACCCGACGAATACAATTTAACGACTTCAAATCCAGTGTCAACCGTTATTCATACATAATCTACAATTCTTCCATCCCCGTCTTACGTCCGATAAACAACCTCATTCAATAACCCACTACCTTGAGTGGCTCTTGGGCATTGTATTGGGTCAAGCATACTCGGAAAAGTATGGCCAATAATATATATCATTTGATTTCACGTTAGCCTATCAGATGCCTCAACATCATAATATAAGACTCGGAGATATTTTTTCAATATTTTTTGAGAAAATAGACAATTTAATATTAAGGTTTCAGCATTAAATAACCCATAGAGGTGTTGATATGCCGCTAAACAAGTCAACCGAGGTTAAGTAAGAACTCTGCTAATATCACTATTACCAATAATATTAGTATGTGTAGTTTCGACCGTCGTGACAAGTTCCAACCCCCTCCTTTTGATGTTAAGTATAAGTGTCATTTTGTTTCCATCTTGTCTAAAAATTCGTCTTTGCTCCCATGTTTCGTCCATGTTACCCTCGACATCTTTCGGTAGAACGACATCTGGACTTCATCTGTCAGGAGATTGCCGATCATTCATTGTCATATAGGAGGACAGATATTATAAAACAATTCAGTATCCTTTTCTTCGTTTCCAAAGATTAAAAAAATAAACAAAACATTTCTACGAGTTTTCAAATAAATGTTGTTATACATTTATTAATACATATAATATCTATGCAAAAAGTAAGCAAAAAATCGATATAATGTATCAATTAATCATAGGTTATTATTTGTGTGGGCACGGCTTGGATTGAGGAATCGGAGAGCCGACTTCAAATTCCAGTCGAATCCATTACATTCACTTACGTGCTAATACCCTTGGGAAAGGTATGAATCCTCTTCTTCTCCCTCCAGCTATGGGTAAAATAGCAGAACAGACTGGGTTCTATAGCCTTGGATGGCAACTGGTCTAGGAGAAGGACAACTCTGAATTCAAAACCTGCGGAGGGTCGTTTGGGAACCTTGTGGCATTCGGGGCACCAGGTCTCTGTATTCGTCCCTCCAAAAAGTGTGGATGGTCCTGCACGAGGCCTTCACCACTATAATCAAATCTCATGTGCCGGTGTCGGGCTGTCGGTTTCCTGGAAACTGATCTGCTTGACCCTCATACGTCGAATCTCGACGGGAGAGTCGATTATTATTTGTATGCAGGCAGGATTCATTCCCTCCAAGTATTACATGTTTATTAAGTAAATAAGACAAAATTTTGATTTATTCTCATGAATACATGGAGAAAGGCGGGCATTTATTAAACAAAGACGTCAAAAGTTTCCTTCATTTTGCCTTTTCTACAAATATTTTCATGGCAACTTTTCTGACATGCTATTTTCACTGTTACCTCAACTGCATAAATTTAAGCTTGCTATTAGTTTGGCGCATCGGTCCCACCCTTTCACTGTGGAAACAATTAAATGCAACCGCCTCTTCTACTCCAAAAGCACTTCCCGACAATAAAACACCCTTCCACTTACTTGCTTCCCTGATAACTATAATGTTCAGAAATTGAAATGTAATGTCAATCGACATTATCTGTTGCCTTGATCCCAGTTCTTCTCTTTTCCACGCATTAATCTTACTTTCACTCAGTGTAACGCCTTGCGTGTTAGTGGAAATGTTTAAAAAAATAGGATAGGATTTATTAAAGGAACTAGAACAATCTAACTCTGTGACGAAATAAAGCGTTCGTTTCCAATCACCTGAAGAAGACCAATGTGTACAACGGCCGAAACGTTACGAATATGGCAATGAAGATGAGGATGATAACAGTCCGAATAATGTAAATAATGCAAGTAACAAGATGTAGGCGGCTGAGTTTTGTTATCTAAAAACGCGGTCGTGTTTGGCTATTAAGCTTCAGAATCCAGACATTTTAGCTACGTTTGGATCAGTGGTTATCAGCAACATTTACCAAAATAAGAACAATAAAATATGGATGCGCAATGGTGTATTTTGAAAAGAGGGAGAAAAGAAAAACAAACGAAACAAAAACTGAGAAATAATTGTGCACTAATTGCGACAAAGTGGAAGGCATCCATATTTTATCATCTTTTCTTAATCTAAGGATATTTCAGATTGCTGAAAATGAACAAAAGGAGGGTCAGATTTCTGGTAATTTCTAACTCGTCATATTCTTGAAATATCTAGGAAGTGTTTTATTAGAGGACAGAAATTATAACACTGAAATACGAAGAATAGCGAAAAATGTCTTCTAAAAGCTAAGCAATGTATTAAGAATCAGAAAAACCTCGGTAGATACGAAGAAATATTACGTGATGTAAGGCAGTTAATGCTGGGAAATCTCCCCAAAGATGAAGAAGAGACATGAATCACCATAAATTTGGTTTTACAGAAGGCTGCTGAGGATACCATGGGATGAATATGTGAGAAATGACGAAGTTTTGGAGTGAAAACAAGAAGGAAACTTATACTTAACATGGGGAAGAAACAGTTGAAATTCTTTAGGGACTATAAGGAGGAGAGAAGGCTTGGAGAATCTTATACTCTCAGGACAGATTGAAGGCAAGAGGGACAAAGGAAAACAATACAAGACATATATAATGACCATGAGTAAACGGATAGCGAAACATGGTTTAAGAGAAACAATAAAAAGACAAAATCAAGAGCTGTGGAAGACATGAAATTGTGGAGAGCCGTGTTCTCCTACGCCCTGATGGAATACGGTACATAAAGAAGAAAATTGTCGGCCATAAGCCGGATAAGCAATGCAAAAATACTCAAACTGTTGGCGGCCGACCTTCAGTGCTAATCTTTAAGTAAAACACATTTCGTCTATCATGCATTTCAGGTAATCAAAGCACAATTTAACTAATAACAATTAGCGAACGTCTCAATTTAAGAGAAACCATTTATATTGTCTCTGGATTTCAAATTGTTAGATTTTCTCAATGGCAGATTATTTTTAAAGAAAGTTAACTATATATATATATATATATATATATATATATATATATATATATATATATATATATATATATATATATATATATACGTGAGTTCACCTCAAGTAAAGCAGTAAAGCCACTAAAACACAGGGCTGTGGAAGAATTAGGTAACAAAAATAAAGCTTGCATAGTTGAGTTAAAGGGAAATAACTGAGACACACGGAAGAGGCATGGTATGTGGAACTAGAACAATCTACCATGGTGGACGAAATAAAGGGTTCGTTTCGAAATTCCGATCACCTAATGTCCTTCATAGACACATTTACACGTATGCCATGATTTTTTAATTGGATGAAAAGTCTGGTGAGTCGCTATATTTTCTTGGTGGTCAGATGGAGATTTGTTGTTGCAATGGTTATTACAAATGTTGATGAATGAACAAACGCAAAGAAAAAATCAGAGGACGAAGATTAATGGATGTCAAATCAAAAGACTCAAGTGAATAAATTAGAATGATGACAAAGAAATGGAAGAAGAAGAAGAAAACATATAAAAGAAGAAAGAATGAAAAATAAAGTTAAAAAAAGAAAGGTAAATGAAAGAATGAAAGCAAGGGGGGGGTAAGATATATTGAGCATAAGAGAAATCACGTAAAATGAGAAGAAAGAAAGACAAATAGAAAGAAAAAAGAAAGAAAGACACAGAAAGAAAGAAATAAGAAAGAAAGAAAGAGACACGGATAGAAAGAAAGAAAAAAGAAAGACACAGAAAGAAAAAAAGAAAGACACAGAAAGAAAGAAAGAGACACAGATAGAAGGAAAGAAAAAAGACAGACACAGAAAGAAAGAAAAAAGAAAGAAAGAAAGAGAAACAGATAGAAAGAAAAAAAAAAGATAGACACAGAAAGAACGAAAGAAAATGATAGAAAGAAAGACAGAAAGAAAGACAAACAGAAAGAAATAAAAAGAAGAAAAACACAGAAAAAGAGAAAGACAGACAATACAAGATGAAAGAATGATAGAAAAAAAATAAAACAAAACAGAAAGAAAAAGCAAAAATGAAAGAAAGAATGAAAGGAAAATAAAATAATATAAAGAAAGAGGAAAATATAACAAAAGAATAAATTGAACAGGAAAGAAAGAAAGAAAGACAAAATTAAAAAGCAAACTAAAAAATAAAAAAATATAAGAATGAAACAAAGGAGAAACTCTGAAGAAAGAATCATTTAACCACGAATGAAAATCATGTAAAATGAGAAAGAAAGAAAGAAAGAAAGAAGGAAAGAAAGAAAGAAAGAAAGAAAGAAAAAAGAAAGAAACAAAGAAAGAAACAAAGAAAGAAAGAAAGAAAGAAAGAAAAAAGAAAGAAAGAAAGAAAATGAAAGAAAGAAAGAAAAAAGAAAAAAGAAAGAAAAAAGAAAGAAAGAAAAAAGAAAGAAAGAAAAGAAAGAAAAAAGAAAGAAAGAAAGAAAGAAAGATAGAAAGAAAAGAAAGAAGGAAAGAATGAAAAAAGAAAGAAAGAAAGAAAAAAGAAAGAAATAAAGAAAGAAAGAAAGAAAGAAAAAAGAAAAGACTAAATGAATTAATGAATGACACAAAAATTAAAAGAAATAGAAAAAATAAAAAAAAATGAAAAAGCAAGATAAATCTAAAGAGAGAAAAATAGTGTAAGAAATCCATTTTTATTTATTTTTATTTTTTCGAAGTATATTTCTCAACCGTGGATAATCATTTGGATCGGAATGCGACTTAAAATTGTCAATATGTCACATGATTGTCTTTTATGCCAACCGATGGAAACGTTCTTTCAAACTGAAAACACATTTTTTTTTTTTTTTTAACTTTACGGTTTAATCTGCGCTAGAAATTCAACTGTGGATGTCTGTAGCACTATCTTCGCTTGCACGTGCTTTTCGAAAGACCGTATGTGATTTTCGTAAATAAATGATTGTTTATTTAGACTTATTCTATGGTCCTATTAAGAGCAGTCAATAAACAACTAAGAAAAATTTCAAAGTTAATATGAAACTTTAAAATGAAAATATTGTGATAATGAAGAATTATAATATATATTAGGTTGGTGCAAAAATAATGACGTAATAACGTCGTTTTTTGACGTTAAAAATAAGTCAAAAAACGACATTATTACGTCATTATTTTTGCACCAACCTAATAGAAATAAATCAGTTTGTAACACAATAAATTGAGTGGAATTTCAGCATTAACATACACACATACACATACGTACATACATACATATATATATATATATATATATATATATATATATATATGTGTGTGTGTGTGTGTGTGTGTGTGTGTGTGTGTGTATAGGCAGCAATCCTTCTTTCATGCATGTTTCATTAACACTATTTACATTATTCGGACGTTTGTCCTCATCATTGTTGCCATATTTATAACAACGTTTCGACCGTTGTAGGCTCTGGCCTTCTTTAGGTTGTTGGAATGTCGGGCTGAACCCTTTATTTCGCTCACTGGGGTAGACTATTCTAGTTCCACTCGCCATGTCTAATGGATGTCAGTTATCAGTTATCTCCTATAAATGCCCCTCTCCAAGTTCTCCACCGCCTTAGCCAGGTATATATGTGTGATCCCATTCCGAAATATGTTGTTTGTGTACAGAATATATCGGCAGGGTGAGCGCTTAGCAATGGGCTCGCCATTATCACCAGCAATGGCGAATATATACATAGAATACGTTGAGAAAATGGCATTAGAATCTATATCTCTAAAACGAACTCTATGGTTAAGGTACGTAGATGACACCTTCATACCCTGGCCACACCAGGAAGATGTCCAGGTTCTACTGGACCATATGAACTCAATAAGACCTTCGATACAGTTCAGGAGAAAGAGAGTAACAATACACTCGCATTCCTGGATGTTTTAATATATCGAACAGAGCATGGGTTCTAGACATTCGTATACCGTAAACCGACATTCACCGGACAGTACCTAAATTTCAACTCCTATCATACTTACAGTGTAAAGAAAGGGGTCGTCCGTTGCTTACAATACCGAGCAAAAGTCATAAGTGGCGACCCAGATACATTAGATAAAGAATTGGTCGGTATAAATAGTACCGAACAACGTAACAACTACCCTGGGTAGTCCAAAATCTGGGGTAGGCGGGTAAAAGAGGAGGACAACAACACTCAGAAAAAAGTCTTCCTGCCTTATGTGAAGGGGTTATCAGAGAAAATACAAAGTCCATTTAACATCAGGACAACCTTCGCAGATATCTCTCCCGAGTAAGACCCCACATAGAAGAGAACATCACTGAAGACTATGTGTACGCTATCCCGTGCAGCTACGGAAAGAAATATAAAGGGGAGACAGGCTTCCCCCTTAAGGTAAGGCTTCAAGAACACCAAAGTTGAGGACAATAGTCCGAATAATGTAAATAGTGTACATAATATCTCATCTCAGAAATATAGACAGATACTGAAAGGCCGAAACGTTGTAATAAATATGGCGACAAAGATGAGGACAATAATCCGAATAATGTAAATAGTTTACATAATATCTCATCTCAGAAATATAGACAGATACTGAAGGGCCGAAACGTTGTAATAAATATGGCGACAAAGATGAGGACAATAGTCCGAATAATGTAAATAATGTACATAATACCTCATCTCAGAAATATAGACAGATACGATTCATTGAATGTGACAGACTAAGTGCTTTAATTTAGTTTTTTATACAATTTCTCGTGTGATCTTTTCGGTAGATACATTATATATAAACTGTCCAAATGTTATATTTTTCTCGGGCGCTTTCAGCTATACATTTTGCCATTTTCAAGGTTGAAATATATTAACTGTTAACAAGAAATAGGTTAATGTTTTCATTTTCAAAACACGGTCAAGGTATTGTGTCTATTTTCATATTTGATATTATTGAGTGATATTTTTTTTTATTAATAAGGCTTCCATAATTTTTATTTTTTTTTTACATGTAGACGATGCAATTACATTTGTATTATCAACGATATGTTACGAATGTAATAGCATCGTCTATATGTAAAAAAAAAAAGGCTAAAAATTATGAAAGCCTTATCAATAAAACCCCCCAAAAATTCAATATCAACTATGAACATGGACACAAACTGATTTGAAAGGAACATTACTTACTTTTAATTTCAAATATCACAGAAAAGCTTTTTTAACATTGTGTTAGGTGTTTTTATGAGGTGTTGAGAGCTCTATTGACAACCTGATGTTTGGGAAATTTAAATATATTTTTCTAAGGGGAACACCTCCGGAAACATTATTTGATGAATATAACGTGAGCGCCTTTGTTATATGATTTTTTTAACTACTCAGTAATAATTATAATTTAGGATAATATTCTAAGTAATTTAATGTTTTATTGATCTTTAGGTAAATTGGCTTTAAATTTACTATACTTAACGCTCTATATAATGTCCTGTCCATTGTCGGTTTTAATAAATTTTGTCTTATCGTTATTTTTCATAAATCCCGTCCCATTTACACAAGTTCACTAAGTATGTTACGTGTTGCTTTCCCTCTTGCCCTAAATCTGTCCTGTGAGTCTCAGATTTTCCAAGCTGCCCTTTTTCATTATGTACCATAGAAATCTCAACTGTTCAGTTTAAATTTCCTTTTTGTTTTTATTTTCCTAAAAACCTCGCCGTTATACCTGTTGGTGTTTTTATAACTTTTTTAAAATTTAAAAGATATGTATATATCACCTCTTTTTTTTTTTTTTTAATAAAATGATCGGACAATAAACGAGCCGTAGATTTGTGAGTTCAATACCTGGTTACACCTGAGGTGAATAGAAACCTGGAACATTGAGTGAAAGGGAGATGACTAATACCGAGACATCCGGAAGAGGCATGGCACATGGAACTAGAACAATCTACCCCGGTGGAGAAAATAAAGGATTCAGTTCGAAATTCTAATCACCTGAAGAAGCTCGGAGTGTACAACGTCCGAAACGCCCTGAATATGGCAACGAAGATGAGGACAATTCTCCGAAAAATGTAAATACTTCGGGATAGAGTTTTACTCATTGAACACCTACAACAGTATCATGAAAAGAAATTTAACAGGAAAATATTTAGAAGAGGGAAATACCTACAGAATAAAATTCAGTCTATGGTACCTTGTTTTTGTACACCTACACCTTACCACTATATATTTTATTGATTTTGTCATCCGTACAAGAATTGTTTATATTTACCCAGGTTTTCTGTGCACATTATGGCAGGCTTTCTTTAAGTGCCAAGAAATGGCCAGTAAAAAGAACAGATTAATTCTATTAGGTTGGTGCAAAAATAATGACGTAATAATGTCGTTTTTTGACGTATTTTTTAACGTCAAAAAACGACATTAATACGTTATTATTTTTGCACCAACCTAATATTACATTATCAAGATAATTTTATAAAATATTTTTTCTTCGTATTGTGCTAAAACTGATGTGTATTTTTCATGCTTTTAGAGACATAAGATAAAATGTTCATCGTAAGCAAGTCGTGTTTTCTTTGGCCGCATCTTCTTTTGTTCTGTGTACCCTGTCTCTTCACAATGTATCCTATCATGTCTTTCCCCAATTTCCTGACTTAATAAATTTTGTCTTTTTGTTATCACTCCTAAACCCTGTTCTGACATCCATTTACTCAAACTCTTCAGGTGGGTTATGCGTTGCTTTCCTCTGCCCCACTTGTCTTCAATCTGTCCTGTGAGTGTTCCATTTTCCCATGACGTGCCCTAGATATTTCAACCGTCTCTCGCCGTCCAATATAGCCCTTAATAAATTTGACCTCTTTGCTATCTCTCCTAAACCTTGTCCCGCCATCCATTTACTCAAGTTCGTTAGATGGGTAATGCGTTGTTTTTCTCTGTCCCTCTTGCCTTCAATCTGCCCTGTGAATGTCAAATTTCCCAAGCCCTCTTTCTTCATTATGTGCCCTTGAAATTTCAACTGTATTTTCCTGATATTACGTATAAGCGTCCTGTTTGCTTCCATTTTGTCTAAAAATTTTGTCGTTGTTTACATGTTCGGCCCATGGTATCCTCAGCATCCTCCTGTAGAACAAGATTTTTGTTGATTAAAGTTTCTTTTTTATCTGCCAGGAGATTGTCCAGTATTCTTTGCCATATAGAAGAATTGATAATCAGTAACAGCTCCGTAATCTTATTTTTCTTTCTTACGATATTTTTCTGTTACTTGATACTTTGCTCAGCCTTTGGAAGGCATCTTTGACAATCCCAATACACTTTCGGATTTTGTCTTTTTGCTATATTTTGTAAACATTTTTTCGTCATCCATTTACTCAAACTCTCTAAGTAGGCTATGCATTGTTTCATCTGTTCCTCTTGCCTTCAATCTGTCATGTGTATCAAATTTTCCAAGCCCTCTTTCCTCATTATGTGCCCTAGAGAATTCAACTCTCTCATCCTGATGTTAAGTTTAAGTGTCCATTTTGATTCCATTCTCGTTAAATTTTTTTTTCGTAAAAACAAAGAGTCTTGCAATAGCTTGGACCGATTTTATACTTAATTCAATTTAAAATCGATCCAAGTTATTGGAACACCCTTTATATATATATATATATATATATATATATATATATATATATGAAGAAATATAGTTTTAAGGTGTGCTATATTTATGGGATAAAGTGCTCAATATCAGAGACAGAGCCTGTGTAAATGTAAAAGTGAACATAGAAGTCAACACTTGGAGGCGACAGTCTGTTCCCTGTTAGATGCAATCGTCAGGCCACACACACACACACACACACACACACACACATATATATATATATATATATATATATATATATATATACATATATTATAGCAAAAAGAACGAAGAGTAATATATATAATCCGGTGTTTTTATTAATATTTTTGTTTTTTGTTCTAATTGATATTTTTATTTTTTGAAACATGGTAATTCCTGTGTAGCGAAGTAAACATAGTTTTAAATTAGTTAATTTAATCGCTTCAAGATGGAACAGAACTAATGCTTTTAATTTAGTTACATAATTAAATTTGAAGATTTTAGCTTCGGCTTTTGAAACATGGTAATTCCTGTGTAGCGAAGAAACCATATTTTTAAATTTACAATATTATATATATATATATATATATATATATATATATATATATACTACTGTTCAAAGTTTTGAGCCAGCCCCTAGTGATTTTTTAAATTGGTCCCCAAAGTAATTGTTTTGTACTTAAATTTCGACAGTTCTTTTCTTATCAGAACAGATTGAGTTTTCCGATCTTCCGTACCATCGTAATCACCATTAGACTCATCCAACTCTTTCCTAATTTCCCTGCACTCTCCTCAGATTGACACTCAAACACTCTGAAATGTTCGAGTTTGCTGTTGTGCTTGTCTTCGTATTAGTATTAATATTTTATTTATTTTGGTTTTATACTCATTTCCAACCAGTGACTTGAGGTCAGAAATGGTTTCATGGTATGTTCCCCGGCACATTTGGGCAAAAAAAATCAAGAAACTCTTTCAAATCTTACATAAAAATCTTCCTAGAATCAGCTGTGCTTGTAGGAACATTTTTTTTCTATTTACATAAGATATGGGTTGCCAGGGATTTCCTCAATGAGTCTATTAAAGGCTTTTGTATTCAAACCCCGGGCCCCAGACACAACTGGATATATCGATATTTCTATAGGCTACACTTTTTATATTTCCAGTTCCCAATACTTGTATTTTTATAACTTTTTGAAAATTTTAAAAGTTACATTGTATTAATAAGAAATCATTCTCTATTTTTGCGGTCTCTGTTCACTCGTTCTGGGCGTATAATTCCATAAAACACTTACACACCCAAGATTATAGAACTGATTCATGTTGTCACACTGTGTTTTACAATTGGTGAATGCTAGTACCGTGTAACCTGATAAATATAGTTAACTGCTTCCGAATATTAATCCAAGAATCAGATGTCGAGGTGATCCGTTGATTTTTATGATGTTTACTTGTTAATTTCCAGTCAGCAAGAATAAAACTATTTTCATCTTTGAATCCTGCACTCCGCAACAACTGAAGGGCATAAACTTTAACTACATCAGCTTGTTTGCCCATGAAGAGGTTTAGCATGTCAATACATGTCCGTTGTTTTTATCTTTAAGTGATTTGTCACTACAGTAGGCACAATTTGGGTTACTTGCTCTTTTTCATCGACTTGAAACTTTCATTTGAATTAATTAGCTTCCTTTGACACGGAATTAACTTTCCTATTCTTTTCATGTCCTTTGACACAGACCATCGTACACTCTTCTGTAGTTTCTGGGTATCATTAAAGGCCAGATGCTGTTGTTTTGGAAGAGAGTTCTGTTTGAACGAACCCTTTATCTCCTTCTGATCTGTGCACATACAAACAACATCAGTCTTAGGATTGAGCATACGGCGGCAACTTATCAACTTCCTCATTTTCACATCCATTCCTTCGTCTTGGGTATGAGGATAAACTACACCCACGTCCTGGGTAAGACGATAAACTACACCCACGTCCTGGGTAAGACGATAAACTACATCCGCTGCTTGGGTAAGATGATAAAGTACACCCGACCGAAAGACCTCTGATCAGGAGGTTTTGAGGAGCGTGGAATCAGTTCTTAATTGCTGGTGTTCCCAGGTCCATCCTGACTCGGGGTGGTAGCACCTATTAGGATATCAGCTATGGGTAAACAATTAACCACCAAACTTTAGTTCAAAACAATGAAAGTGTAAAAATAGGTTTTAATATCAGCAATACATTTTTGTTAAAGATTTTTACCGGCAATGAATTTTTGAAGAAAAATTATTACCCACAATATATTTTTACGGAAAAAAATATTAGCAGCAAATTCAAAAAGCCTCGGTACCATAACAAAGAGCTCATCTGAAAAATTACCATAAACGAAAGTATAGAAAAGGCAAAGGGAGACAATCTTACAGCGGAGCGAAGGTGACTAAAGATGAGATGCCAGATCGAGGACAATAATATTACTGATTCTTCTTTGGATTTTATCAAATAGATCTAGATGACTATCAGGAGCATCGGGCTATAAGCGACAGCAGTATTCTAAGCATAGACGAATGTTAGACTTGTAGATATGTATCATAGATTCTGGAGAGTTTTTACTTTAATTTCACAATGTTTTCTTAATATATATATATATATATATATATATATATATATATATATATATATATATATA
Organism: Acanthosepion lycidas; assembly: GCA_963932145.1. Lineage (NCBI taxonomy): Eukaryota > Metazoa > Mollusca > Cephalopoda > Sepiida > Sepiidae > Acanthosepion > Acanthosepion lycidas. The sequence goes on along the minus strand of OZ010592.1, from coordinate 92,324,291 downwards.
TATATACATACATACATAGATGTTCCCAATCTCACAGATAAGATTGTTCACATGTTAATTTTCTATTTTAAGACACACACACACAAACACACGCACACACACACGCACACACACATATATATATATATATATATATATATATATATATATATATATATATATATAATATTAGTGGTATATATACTCATACATATGCAATCATATATCTGGAATATACAAATATATATACAAACACATACACATACATATATATTTGTATAAAAAATAATTCCAAGAGGATAGAATCCAGGTAGAACTCAATGTCCAGGACAGAGTAAGGATATAATAAAAAGGCTTAAACACTAATATTCCATGGTCATAATTTATTCCAAATAAATTTTCCAAGTAAATACGTCTTTGATTCCCCTCTTTAAAATTTCTCTCTGTTAAATTTTAATCCTCCTTTCATCTTTAGACCTTCCTGTTCTTCTCCTCTTCTTCTCTCGTCTGTTACCCCTCCCTATAGCTTTCATTTACTCTAACATTCGTCCCACACTCTCATACATACACTCTCACTAAATTTTATTTTTTATTCCCGTAGTTGTTTTTTTTCTGTTTTCTTTTTGAATTTGTAGGTCTGATGAATTGGATCGTATTTACGATTGCAATGGAATAAATTATGACCATGGAATATTAGTGTTTAAGCCTTTTTATTAAATATCTATCTATGCATCTATGCATCTATGTATCTATCTATCTATCTATCTATATATATATATATATATATATATATATATATATATATATATATATATATATATATATACTGAAGTTCCGATTTATCATACTATTTCTATTTAGCGTAGATCTGATAATTTAATTGGTTAATCGAGACATACCCACATGTCTGTTTTTTTTAATTCTGGCCATTTGTTTTCTTGACCTCTCACTAGTTTTATCTTTCCTTCCACTCTTCTAGGGACCAATTTTGTAGGTTTCTACTCCAGTCTAAACGCTTTGAAATATTGCTTTGTAAAAAGAGCGGTTTTATGATTGCAGCCATCCCGGAAAATCCGGCTTTGTGCAGCACCCTATTTACAGTTTTTCAGGAAGCTGGTTTCTCGAGATGATCATTAAGCTCTGGCGTAATTTTAATTATAATCCCCGACGGTCGATGGCACACAGCTTGCGTTTTCTCCCAGAGTTTTGCTTCAGTCAGGAGTTTTTTCCTTCTTTCTCAAATGCTGTCAATCCTTTCAAGACAGTACTCCTTGCTACACCAAATAATTCAACGGTTATTGTTACACTAGCGCCTGCCCTACGAACACCAACAATTTGACCTCCTTTAAAGTCTGATAGATCTGCCATTTTAATGAATCTTAATTAATTTCCTCTGATGATATCTGTAAAAAAAAAACAACAATTTTAAAGAAATATGACAAGGAAAATTAATAATAAACCAAAAAAACATGAAAATAACAAATGTTTGATGGCTTTACATAAGTTTCAAAATTATAATACTAATTCTAGATGTTTCCTTTATTTTGTCCAACGCTTGTATATATTAAATCTTATATCGTAACAGCACATCTGCTGCCGATGTCTGCCCATTGCTCAAAAATGTCAAATCAGAAATTTCAAACACAAAAGTCAGGCTAGTCGTTTAAGGTCATAGGTAACTTGTACATCTCAGCGTCAACAATCGCCATCACAATTACATAATCTAGTGACAGATCGACACAAGATGTCTGGTGTCGCTATGATCACAGGTGTTATATCAAAGAGTCATTTACCTAGAGACATAACTACGCAGAGGCTGATCAATGACTTAGCCCCATATATATATATATATATATATATATATATATATATATATATATATATATATATATATTGTATATATTTAGGTAGTAATTTTTCATTAATGCATGTTTCATTAAATAATATAGACAATTTTTGTCTATTTATTTTAAGTAAGTTCCTTTCATATTGTCTGATAAGCTTAATAATATCATTCTCGTATACACGTGTTAGTCGTTGCTTTGAAATTTTTCATGCAACAAAAACAGACTATCATTATTGTTCCGTGTATTGCTTGATATATTGAAAAGTAAATGTCATCTTTGATAATGGCTGATGTAAGCTGAATGCTGAGATTGGATTTAAACATGTATCAATATGGTGATTTCCTTTCGTCCTTCAATGATAAAGTTATTAAGCTTATCAGACAATATGAAAGGAGCTTACTTAAAATAAATAGACAAAACTTGTCTATATATATATATATATATATATATATATATATAGTTTATGCAAAACTAGGTAATCCGTATGGGTAGACCCAAGTAGGATGATATCCAGAGAGCTCAATGTAAATTCAGAGCAAATATGTTTGAATAAAAACAGACCACTTTAGCGTTCCATGTAATAAGTTATTTCACCACAACCCTTTTAAAGGGCTCTGGATCATTAGACTTTACTTCCAAAAGTTGAAATGAAAAATGAAAAGAAACATCAGCAAAACACCACCTTGTAAATGGCTAAGAAAGTGATCGAAAGCGTTTAGGACAACGGTCGATATGGACAGCTCTTGTACTCCCACTTTCCCACTAAACGGAAAAGTATAAGAACGCTGCAAAAACTAAACAAAAATCAATGAAATGTTCCTTGTCCGTCATATTTAACGAAAAAATTTTAAAGAGAAAGGTTGCTGTCCAAATATACCATAACGAACACCTATTCCCTCCTCTCCGGTCTTTTGGGCACGAATATGGTTTTATCTCATATTCCATGTTTAGGATCGGGTTTCGTCGAAAATCTTTTCTATTCCCTTTCACTCCCAGTAGACACACCCCCTTGTGTCTAAGTGACATTAACCCCTTTCTTAGGGTAAACTGATTTTAATTTAAAACAAACAAGAAAACGAGTTCATCTCAGCTTAATTACTTTTGAGGAAAATGGGATTTTCCAATCAGCACGAATGAGAAACAAGTGATCTCATTATTTTCCTTTTGCTTTTCAGACTTGCGAATTGACGCTAAGTTTGTTTATTAGGATTTCTTCCCCAATCGATTGTATTCAGAAATATTTCAGTCAATCCTGCAGAAGAAACAAGAAAAAAGTAATGGTCACAGATACTAAAAGTCAGATACAAATGGCGATAAACAATTTTAACCGTGCAGAATAGGGCAGGTTGATTTTTAAAATGAAAAAACAACAACATTGCACTCAGTACACAAGCTGGTCTTTGATGTGATAAGTAATGCTACTAATAATTAGATTCAGAGCTTTTACCAACTTTTGATCATTTTGTTTTGAATATAGTTCGAAAAAATCTACAGAAATACCTTATTTCATCGTGTTTTTGCTTACAAACTGATGTTAGATTTTGCTATTTCAAGAATCAATCCAATTCTCTATATACAAGCTCAGCCGTTAAGCAGGGGATGTAACTCACTTTCAGTTTCTAAGGCGGTACTGTCACCCTTGACGCCACCAGCAGTTTTTTGCCACCGGATAGGGTATTGTCTTGATATTCGTGTCGGTCTCTTGCCTCTTGAGCTGGGATCTGGAGACGATGTAAAGTTCATATCTTTTCTATTAGATGCATTGAATGGAAAATATATTCAAACCAGAATTTTAATAATGAATCGCTAAAAACAAAATATTTTTTTACATTAAGTGAAAACTGTTTAAAAATTATAAAGATTAACAAAAAGCGAATCGAGAAATAAGAACTTACAGTATTTGTTAGATCATAATTAATAAAATAAAATTAGATAAAAATGTATATAACACCATAATATTGCTAGGCACAGATTATAAGACAAAATATTTTAAATTTGCATTGTTTATTGAAAATCACACTCAAATTACTGTATATCATAATATAGCTAAATTATTCAGAATTTCCCTTTAAAGTAAATGAAGGTTTTATTTGATGGCACAATGATTTCGTAATAATGTGCTTGTGTCGAACTTCTAATCCGTAGACAAATTTGTATTTCTTTAGTAATTAATTTAACTTCTCTTTTTACACCCTTGCGAATGCGCGGGTAAATTTAGAAAATCCAACGTCGTTCCATTCATTAGAACATCTTGCAGTTCATTATTGAAAAACACTTCTGCAAGTGTAGATTCAAAAAACCTCGATTTTGTGGAAGGTTAATCAAATTGACCAATGTGTCGCTTCAGGGTTGATGACTCGATTTTTTAATCTCTTTCGTGCTTCGCTACTTCTGAAATGAAATAGATATTTTTTTATTTATTTCCTTTTATCTTTGTGATGTAATTTGAATGAAATTTTATAATTAGTCTTGTAAATAAGTATGAATAAATGTTTATTTATTTAACCTCTTCCCTTCCCCCTTCCCTAGGTTTCAAAAGTTTCTTGTTTTCGAAATATATATTTGATTTACAAAATGTTTTTTATTCTTTACAAAAAAGGATCAAAAAACAAACTTTTTACTTTAATTAATTCAGACTGTTATCTTCATCCTTGTTATTTTTGTATTCATAATAATTCAGCTTTTGTACCCTGTTTTTTTTAATTTTAAATGCTTATCTATCAGTGTCTTTATAATTTCATTTCTACACGTTCCTTCCGAAAAAAAATTCAGGATATTTCTAAGCTGAGACCCCTTAGAAGAACTAAGTAGGGACCCGTGAGAAGAATGAAATAGTGGCTGCTGGGAAGACTAAAGCTTTCGTTTCTGGTAAGAAATGAGCAGTAGATCCAGGGAAAAATCGAAGCAGTGTAACCCGGAAAAGAGTGTGTAATATCTCTTGGAAATAACGAAATATCCCCACTAGGATAAAAAAAAAAAAAAAAAAAAGCAGTGGCCCATGGAAAAAAATAATCACGCCCCCAACACACACACCGGAGTAAATAGGCAAAGAATGGCCTATGGAAAGAATGATACAGTGGTCCATGTAAGTAAATAAGCCTGCGTCACTCCACTAGATAAGAAATGGCGCATGGAAAGAAATAAAGAGTGTTTTTTTAAAGAACAAAGCAATGAGCTCATGGAAAAACCTAGTAAGTCGGGACGCCCTCAAAATAAACAGTAACCACCGGGATGAAATAAATTGCCTCCCACATCGGAAAGTAAAATCATTAATTAGATAAAGGTTGAAATAACAGGATATATGTGTAAGCCAACTCGAAAGGAATATAACTTAACGATGTATTTAAACTGGGTACCCTACATATACATGGACTGATAACATAAAACGTTCAATCGCTTTCTTTTGAACACACCTCAGACCCCCTGGAGCTGAGCTAATTACAGTAGCCCTCAAATACGAATGATTGAGGATGAAAAGTTCAACATAATACATCTTTAAGACCTTTGTGTCTTAAGAGCTTCGGAAACGACGTCAATCGTAAAGAGTAAACGCAAAGGTATTTCCTGTTCCTCTCTTGCCCTTTCCGGAAACGATGGATCTTTAAACATTAAAGCCGGATGGAAGTTCAGATCTCAGCATCTGTAGAGTAATGTCAAATGCTCGTCATTCAAACTAGATTCCTGGTTTTCTCTGTCTTCAGTCTTTTATCCCATGAATAAACACACACACAACCCAAATCCCGACAAACTTTGGAATAAATTGCAGCCTAATTTTTCATTTTATTCAAAAGAAAAACACTCCAAATAAATGGCGTTCTTTATAAACAGATGTCTGAAACAAAGAAAATTACAACATTTCTTAAGGAATATTTCTTCAAAAGGAAACATCATTTATTTTCCACAATAAACAATCCTCTTCGGTAGATTGCACGACCGTTACGCTCTACCAATACCTGATAAATAATTGACTATTCCGTTTTTAGCCTGTAGAAAGAGAGAAAAAGATACTAATTGCTTTCACTGAGAAAATGAATAAAAGAAATAGAATTGTTTCAGTGAAATAGAAGTTGTCAATTTCATTTTATTCATTTGTACCCACTTCTTAAAATAACAACTAGCATTCATATTTATAATAATTTTCTAAAAGGATTGTGGATGTGGTATGAGGCCGAAAGTAGGGTGCACCAAGTGAGGATCGAATTCACAACTCAGTCATGAGTGTTATAACGAGACCAGCTTGCTAACTATTGCACCATGTCGAGATGTACTGCCATATAAATTGATGATTATTATTGCAATAATTTGTTAAAGTTGCTAAGCTCAAATATTTAAAAGTGATAGGGGAATTTCTACGGATATTTTATTGTCGGAGAAGACGCCATGACCTTATTCAATTATTAAGTGAAAAATTAAGATTCATCAAGATATTAAAATATAAAAACCATGAAATTTTCACTGCGTATTATTTTCATGAGACAGGTTTCGGGTATACATTGGCATTAAATGTTTATCTACATATAATTACGTATAAACATACAGAACCAATACAAACCGGCTTTCAAATACTCGAGTATAAAGTGGCCATTTTTTAACTATAAAGACACGAGTATGAACGGGTTACATTAAGACTCACATATAGTCTGATCATTGTTTACATATAAAGACTCGAGTATAAAGTGAACATTGTTTACTTAGAAAGACTCGAGTATAAAGTGATCATTTTTTTACATATAAAGACTTGAGTATAAAGTGAACATTGTTTACTTAAAAAAGTCTTGAGTATAAATCAATCATTGTTTCCCGATAAAGACTCGAGTATAAACCGACCACTGTTAAAATATAAAGACTCGAGTATAAACCGATCATTTTTAACTCTAAAGGTTCGATTAGAAACTGACCATTGTTTACCTTTAAAGTCTTAAGTTCAAACCTAAAATGAAGCTTCTATCTATCTATCTATCTATCTATATATATATATATATATATATATATATATATATATATATATATATATACATATTTAAATTACGAAGAACTTGGTAAACCGTATGGCTAATTCCAAGGGGGATGAAATCCTGAGAGCTCAGTGTGAATCCAGAGCTAATATTTATGTATGTATAGATGTATATATGTATGCGTGTATTTTTATATATATGTAGGTTTTGAATATAAAATTACTTGTAATCTGCATATGTATATAGATGTAAATATCTTAGAATTAATATTTGTAATATATGTGTGAATAGATGTATAGCATTGTAATATAAATACATATGCATGTATGGATAGTTATGTCTAGAATCCTTCTCATATGCTTTTTTATGTATATAATCGTGTGTGTATATGTAGGTATATGTATATATGTGTGTATGTGTGTATATGTGTGTATATATATATGGTTGTATATGTATATAAAGGTGTGTGTATGTATATGGGTTTATATATACATATGTATGTATAGATAGATAGATAGATAGATAGATAGATAGATATAGTTATATGTGTATATATGTGTATATGCATGTGTTTGCGTACGTGTATGGAATATTTTCAAATGGAAGGACATGGGTCATTCTAATGGTGTTTTAAAATTACTCTTTTTAATGTTTAATATCACTTTCTCTTTTAATGTTCTATAATTAGAATTATGAGAATATATATTTATCTTCTGGAAGGAGTTTCATTTTAAAATTGTTAACTTAATTTAAATTATACCACTCTTTAACTATTAATAGTAATAATAATATTAACGAAATTCCTTTAATAATGAAGCACTTCAGAAGTCACCTAAAGTTAAACTTTAACTATGAAATCAAACTAAAATCTAAATAAATTTCAAATATTAAAATATAGGTAATGATTGATAAATGTATGTATATATAACTTATGTATGAAGTTAGATGAACATTTTGGTATATTGTTACACGTGTGTCTATGTGTGTATTTGCACATGTAAATAAACGTATGTATATATGGATTTGCATGAATATGTTTGTGAGATATATATATAAGAAGAAAACAAAATCTTTAATATTACCCTCAAATATTATTCAGTAATGAAACCTAAACTTTAAGTAAGTTTACCCATATAATAATTAAGAAAAATTGCATTCATAAATTAGATTAAAAGTTTAAACTAATAAAGATGTTACCGAAAACTTTTTTTACAATATTAAGGAAGTACAATTGGTCGGGTAAATAAGCTATTATAATTTGAAATATTTCTTTAATATGTTCTCTATAAATGTGCTAATAAAAATAGTAGTTAACTTATATTAAGTCCCTAAACTATTTACTTAAAAAATTAAATATTTAAACTGATAACAATCATCATTTGTTTTTTAGACATCTAATTTTCTATCAAGCATTGAAATCTATCCTTTACTTAAATTTGTTAAAACACAATTACAACCTCTTTCGATTTACTTCCCTCTCCCCCTCTCTCCTTGCCGTAACACTCATTTGTATATATCTGTATTACTGTCTTCTGTGTCCTCTCTCTTTTCCATTTTTCATTTCCTTTTTCCCTACTCCCCTCCCATTTCTATATATCATTTACGTTAAGTTAACCATCTAAATAAGTCAAGGTCTGGTCACTCCTCCTACCCCAATGTAAAGCACGCTTAAGAAAGATATGAAATTAACCCCTCCCTATACTCTACCTTGTCTCTTTAACTACTCCCCTCATCCCCCCTGTTTAATTACTCCCCATCAATTTTCAATATCTTTTTTTCCTTTCATTTCGTTGTTGGAAGTGTTACCTGATGATCCGGAGTCCTTAAAAAGGATTTTGGTGAAATAAGTTATTGTAATGGTACCTTAAAGCGGTCTGTTTTTCATTATATATATATATATATATATATATATATATATATATATATATATATATATATATATATATATAGGAGGCACGGTGGAGTAATGCATATCGGCTTGGATTGAAGAATTCCAGTCGAATCCATTCCATTCACTTGGGAAAAGTATGAATCCTCTTCTTCTCCCTCCAGCTATGGGTAAATAGCAGAACAGACTGGGATGGCAACCGGTCTATGAGAAGGGCAACTCTGAATTCAAAAACTGCGGAGGGTCGTTTGGGGACCTTGTGTCACGTAGTGCACCAGGTCTCTGTAATCGGCCTTCAAACGAAACCTTCACCACTATAATCAAATCTTATGTGCTGCTGTCAGGCTGTCGGGTTCCTGGGAACTGATCTGCTTGACCCTCATACGTTGGATTCGACGGAAGAGTCGAGCTATAGCTATATATATATATATATGTATGTATGTATGTGTGTGTGTGTGTGTGTGTGTGTGCGTACTTTAAAATAAGCCCGAACAATGGTTTGCCAACATATACTCAAATATTAACCCAAGGTTGACCTGTTCTATTCTATAGTAAAAGCCTGTTATATATATATATATATATATATATATATATATATATATATATATATATATATATATATATTAGTGGAAAAGATAACAAAGCGGAAGAACATTTCCTCTGACGCGTTCGTCCTTTAAGACTTCAGCGAAATCAGTTTACGGTTACGTTGATGCGACTGCACATGCGCACGAACGAAAGAGAGGCACTGAGAATTTCTACAGAGTACAACCTATTTCATTTAGATTCTTTTTGTTTTTTTGTTCATGTTTCTGCCACTTTTGTTCCACTATTCTATCTATCTATCTATCTATCTATATATATATATATATATATATATATATATATATATATATATATATATATAACAGTCTTTTAGTATAGAACAGAACAGGTCAACATGTCAACATTGGGTTAATATTTGAGTCTAAGTTTCGGGCTTGTTTTAAAGTACAGATATATATATTATAATATTTTTTATTAAAAATATGATTCCCTCGCTACATAAGAGTTCTCATGTTTCAAAAACGACAGCCGAAGCCATCCAGATAATTATCAATATTAAGTTTCATCTTCAAGCGAAAATTTAAGAAGCTTCCTAAATTTTGTAGCGAAGGAATCATATTTTTAAACAAAAAAAATATTATAATGTAAGCTATACTTCTGTATGTCTTCTTAAAAATAAAAGCAAAAATACTAAGGAACTCCGGATTATGCATCCAACGCGTTCATTTCTATTTTCTGCATACCTGCACGCACGCACACACACACATACACACACACACACACACACACACACACACACACATATATATATATATATATATATATATATATATATATATATATATATATATATATGTTTGATTTTAGGTTTGTACTTGCGTCTTTATAGGTCAGTTTCTATTCGAACCTTTAGAGTTCAAAATGATCTGATTCTTTATCGGGAAACAATGATTGATTTATACTCGAGACTTTATAGGTAAACAATGTTCAGTTTATACTCGAGTATTTATATGTAAATAGTGATCAGTCTATATGTGGCCAGTTTATACTCGCGTCTTCATAGTTAAAAAAATGAAACCTATTTCATTTAGATTGTTGTTTGTTTTTTTTTTTTTGTTCATTTTTCCGCTACTTTTGTTAATAGATATTCCGTATTGTGATAACAGATAATCTGTAAAATAATTACATGCATAGTATCGAATCGACATGCTTTTCTAGGTATCTTGTCATCGAAACTGAAATCCACCGAAATAAGAAAAGAAGCCAGTCCCCACCGCGGGCCATTTAAAATTAGTCCGCGCAGCAGATTGGTTGTTACAAACATCCAATCGGATGCGCGGAATATGTGGTCTTTCTTCCTCTTATTCTTTAAAAAGGCCAGAGTAGCTGTTAGCGTTTAATCAGAAGGGGGAATCAGGGGTCGATCTCCCCTGATTGGGTCGATTTGGTGATGGGGAGTATGATGTTGAAAGACCCGAAAGTCAAAACATCACTGACGACCCTCTTGCGCGCCTACTTAAAAGCGTATTTTCGAAATTGGAGATGAGAGCGAAAACCGTGGACGGAGCTAGATTGATATCACATAGCTGAGCTTCAGTTCTATGCAGAAAGTCAAGCAAAGGTAAACCCGATGAGTGGCATTGGAAAAGGATTTATGAGAAGTTATTTGACAGGAGGTGATAACACTTCAAACTGAGTTAAGAGAAGGGGGATTAAGGACTTATCCTTATTTAACTATCGATATCCGTCCTGGGTATGACATTAAACTACATCCAACAGCAAGGCCTCTGATCAGGAGGTTTTGAGTAGGGTGGAACCACCTCTTAATTGCTGGTGTTCCCAGGTCCACCTTGACCCGGGGTGGTAGCACCTGTTAGGGTCCCAGCTATGGGTAAATAGTGAACTAGTTTTTTTCCAGCTCTCACCCACGTCCTGGGTATGGCGATAAACTACATCCGCGTCCTCGGTATGGCGATAAACTACATCCAACAACAAGGCCTCAGATAATGTTTTCGGAAAAATAATGTTGCCAGCTATACGTTTTTTTTTTTGGAAAAATAATGTTGCCAGATATACGTTTTTGAAACAATAATGTTGCCAGGTATGCGTTTTTGAAACAATAATGTTGACAGTTATACATTTTTTTTTTTTGGAAAAATAATGTTGCCAGATATACGTTTTTGAAACAACAATGTTGCCAGGTATGCGTTTTTGAAAGAATGTTGCCAACTATACGTTTTTTGAAAAAATAATGTTGCCAATATGTTGAGTGTATATATATATATATATATATATATATATATATGTGCCTTGATTTGGCATTAAATGACCCACAGTGGTTGATATGCCATAAAACCCAACCAACCAACCAACTATCGATATGAAATAAACTCATTTTCAAAAATAATGATGTTTATAATCTACAGTTCGGTGCTGAAGTCGAAAAATATTTTTGATTGAATAATGTATTAACAATCTTTTGAGAATAACAATGATTTTTTTCCAGATACAAGTCCTAATATTTAACCTATGGTAGGGAGAGGAGATTGATTTAAACCTTTCCCAAGGGTATTTACTCAGAAGTGAATTGAACAGAACTGGAACCCGGATCTCTAAATTCTCCTTCCGACCACACCACCTGCACACCCCTACGCCGTGGAATAATAATCATCTAAAATCGAAATAACACGTTAGATATGACAAAGAGACAACTAATGACTACGACGAGGAAGAAGAAGAAAAAGAAGAGGACGACGGAGGAGGAGGAGGAGTCTTAGGATAGGGAGCAACAGAAGAAGAGTGGGAAAGAAGGAAGAAGAGTAAGCTAAGGAGAATGTCAAGGAAAAAGAAGACGGGGAGGTTAAAAATTAAGAGGGAGTGGGAGGGAGGGCATTAAGCAGAGTGCGAGAAAAGATGAGGAGTAAGAGTTTAAGTAGTCGAAGAAGGAGAAAGAGTTTAAGTAGAAAAGAATAAAAGAGGAGGAGGATGGAGTAAAATAGTAGTAGTAGTAGTAGTAGTAGTAGTAGCAAAAGAAGAGGGAATAGGAGAAGGGGGATTAGAAGAAGAAGTAGAAGAAAGAGAAGAGGAAGGAGGAGAAGGATATGAAGAAGAAGAAGAAGAAAAAGAATGAAGAGGACGAGAAGAAGAAAGAAAGAGAAAAAGGAGAAAAAAAAGGAGGGTAAATAAAA
>OZ010592.1:92233215-92311688 GCA_963932145.1 Acanthosepion lycidas | reverse complement strand
GAGGAAAAGAAGAAGAAGGAGAAAAAGCAGGAAGAGAAGAATAAGAAAAAAGGAGGAGTAGAAAACGAAGAAGAAGAAGAAGAAGAAGAAGGATGAGAAAAAGAAGAAAAAGGGAAGAGAAGAAGAAAAAAGAAGGAAGAGGATGAGAAGAAGAAGAAGAAGAAGAAGAAGAAGAAGAAGAAGAAGAAGAAAAAGAAGAAGAAGAAGAAGAAGACCACCCCCCACAAAAAAAAGAATGAATGTACATCTACGTACCATCTGGTCAACCATCGATTAACGATATGCAAAACCGACAAGCCAGATGAGAATAAATTGGTGACGTTGCAGCTACGGTGTTGAGATGAAATAAAACCGTTCGCTGCTAATTTTTAGCCAACAAGACAAAAAGTCAGTCGAACCGCCATGTTGCCAGTCGAGACTGGACTTCCCTTTTGCAAGCAGTCAAAACATTTCTGTTTGATTTGTATTTGTTAGGCTGACCAAAAACAACAAGCACACCAGGTGGCGCCATTGCATGGCTTTTTTTATCGACTTTCCTTTCTTCTGTCTGTTCATTATTGTGTGTCTTCATTTGTCTTCTATTCAATGTCCGAATAATTTCTTTCTTTTCTTTCTTTTTATGTTTTCCTGACATACTAAATTGTCACATTTTAAAATTTCTATTTATATATTAAGTTGACTTATGTATTTCTCTGTATCTCTAAGTATTTTTTTTCTTTTCAAGTTGCGATAGCAAATTTCTTGTTTATATATAAACCTTCCGCCAGTAGAGCCAAAAAGTTTCTAAAGTTCTGATTGGCGAATATTCCTGACATAAAAAACCTATCTTCAAAACAGACAATTGAAATTATTAATTTTTCCCATAAATAAATCGCATACTTTTTATACTGTCTCGTTCCCAATAACAGTTACATATGACGTCACGTTAGATCATATCACATGTCCATCGTCTTAATGAATGCCACGATACACCACATCGGTTCCTAATAATAACTGGAAAGTCGAAAGGACTTAATCAAAATGAAAACTTCAGACAGTTTGTCCAGAAATTCGGATTTATTGCTCAAAGTCTTATCAGAAAATTGGAAAAGTATAAAAAAAATGAACTTTGTCAGTACTATTTTAAAAAACTTGTTTTTCTGACCAAATATTGATTGTAACTGGTGATTAAGGAAATTTAAAAACAAATTGTTACCTTTTCTGAAAGTTAAGGGGTTGCGGATATAAAGTCAGAATTAAAATTAGACTTGTGGGTATGTCTTGATTAACCAATTAAATGTCAGATCTAAGCTATCTTTTTATATTTCTCTCATTCGTATATATATAAATATATATATGTGTGTGTCTGTATATATATATATATATATATATATATATATATATATATATATATATATATATATAAACCTAGTGACCCAGACAAACCTACCCAGGTTTCGCCTAAGCAGATCGTCGTTTTCCCTGACGATCCGTTTAGGTGAAACCTGAGTAGGTTTGTCTGGCTCACTAGGTTTATCTAGGTCTGCTCTACGGTTGTATTGAGCTCTTTTGTTAGTTAGTTGTTTACTCGTATCGGGTTTTTTTCTTTGGGCTTGAAACCTGTATCTGTGCGATTTTTTTCAACAGACTTTCATGTTTCTAGCTCTTTCTTGTTTTAAAACCTTTTTTTCCTTCGAGATTGATTTGTTTATTGGCAAATCAAAAATGCGAGGGTTTTTCGAAACCAGTATAGTTACCTATATATATATATATATATATATATATATATATATATATATATATATATATGATAAAATATAGTTTTAGAGTAAGCTATATTTATAGCTTAAATTTCTTCTGCCCACTCTCCAAGAATATTGTTAATAATAACGTGTCTCCTACCTGTCAATGTCTGCAACATTACCGCCTTTATTTAACAGACGTTCTATGACAGTTACTAGCTCTCAATGTGTGCCCAGAGGAATTCAAATTTTAAAAGAATATTCTGAGTAGGAAATAAAAACTCGTATTTTTCACCTACTCTTTTAATTGCGTTATGATTGATATAGATTAAAAATAACAATTAGGAATTGTGAATATTTTTTTCTTTAAAAATTGATTAACCCATTAATGTCCACAGTAAAATTCAGCATTAATTACAAAAATTAAATTAAAAAGTCCGGTAACCACGAAGAAAAGTTGTGGAGAGTCGTGACCGCCAACGTCACATAGAAGAAAGAGAAATTAATCTAGGAGACTAATAATTTCGATCCTTATTAGTAACTCCAGTGTGTGTGAGTGTGTGTGTGTTTACGAAATATCCGCCCAGGAATCTGCCTGAAGCAATACCACACCGCAATTAAATTAGCTTCTCATTCTCTCTCTCCCTCTCCCCACACCCCTCTCTCTCTCTCTCTATATATATATATATATATATATATATATATATATATAGAGAGAGAGAGAGAGAGAGAGAGAACAACAGACAAACAATATATATATATATATATCTGTATATTAGGTTGGTGCAAAAATAATGTCGTTTTCTCACATATGTTACTATGTGAGAAAACGACATTATTTTTGCACCATCCTAATATATATATATATATATATATATATATATATATATATATTGTTTGTCTGTTGTTGGCTGACGTTACGATACCCCCAGTCGGCAATATTTGTTTGGGAATTGAACAGCTGTGTCGCAAGTAGGTTATCGAATCGACCGATCATTCCCAGAGATGGGTGCCTTTTTCATTTTCATTTTTTAACGGAATGTGTAGATTTATATATATATATATATATATGTGTGTGTGTGTGTGTGTGTGTGTGTGTGTATTCATGGGAATGTTTTTATTGATATTTTCCAAACACGGTCAGAACATTGTGGCGGTGTTCATAGATGATATTATTGAGTGTTGGCTTTTTTCATTTTTCTAATTAGTGTTTTCATTAAATGAAATCAGTTATACGAACACATGAAAAAATTTAATAAAAAGCTTAATCTTCGCATCTTGTCAGTTGTCATCAATGAATCTGAATCTTGTAAAGAAACTTGCAAAAATACACGCGTATATATATATATATATATATATATATATATATATATATATATATATATATATATGCCGGGTGTAAGTGGTCCAACTCTGGTAACAGCATCATTGTCCATCCCACAAAATGTTGAATCTTTCTAAAACACTAAATTCACTGAGTTTCTTTTTACAGGTTTTCATACAAGACGTTAAGCCATCTTGACACTCGCTGAAAATCCCTTTGAGTTTTTCAGCTAGAAAGAGAACAGGTTAAAATCGTTTTGTTTCAGTCCCACTCTCTTCCCAACTGAGCAATGGTGAGGGGAAAAAGATCCTTCAAGCCTTCAGTAATTAGGCTAACATTCATACTCTGGCTTCGATCTTCAATGTCCATTCAAGTACCATCAAGAGAACGGTGAACGATTTTATAAAAGAGGGAACAGTAAAGAGGAAAACTGGATCAGGAAAACATGAAGAGGCAACGTTATATCAACTTAGAGCTGAAGAGATTAATTAGAAATGATCCAACTCAGTTCATAAGGCGTTTGGCACGTGGGCGATTAGTTTCTGTTATGACAGTCCAAAGGGCAGTGAAAAAAGACTTGAAAATGAAATCGTACGGGAAATCTTTGAGGACAGAAATTTAAAAGGTTAGAGAGGTCGAAGATCTTCTTGAGTAAGTCCGAAAATCCTGCAATTTAGGTTGATGCAAAAATAATGTCGTTTTCTCGCATAGTAACATATGTGAGAAAACGACATTATTTTTTCACCAACCTAATATATATATATATATATATATATATATATATATGAACTTTATTTCAATCCTTCATGAACTTCCGGTTTTTAACTATGATTAATGAAGGAAGAACCTGTCATTTTCGTTTATGATCGATTTCATCACGATTCTTTTGTTAAGCTTGCAGAGAAATTATCCATTCTTATTGGCCAATGGAGTGTCCACTAGTGTTACAAAAATACATCGGAGAATTCCAATGAGATATTTTTAATCATATCTTAATCTGACAAATGGATTTTGCTTTTACACGATTTGGACAATTTTGCTGTTATGCCCGGTATATAATTTGTGTGTGTAAAGAGTGTAAATCGTGATAACTCCCCATTCCTGTAATTCTGACAGAAAATCAATTCATTAATTATATAGAAATCTCTTTCTCCATTTCTCTCTCATTCTCTCTCTTTATCTCTCCCAATATATATATATATATATATATATATATATATATATATAATTATTTTAAAAAAATATGATTCTTTCGCTACATAAGAGTTCTCATGTTTCAAAAACGAGTGCCGAAACCATCAATATAATTAAAATTAAATTGAATTAATGGAATCATTCCTAAATTTTCGCTTGAGAATGAAACAGCGCTTGTTACTTTAATTCAATTTAATTTTAATAATTATATTGATGGTTTCGGCTCTCGTTTTTGAAATATGAGAACTCTTATGTAGCGAAGGAATCGTATTTAAAAAAAAAAAATATAATCTAAGCTCTATTTCTGTATGGATCACTGTTTATTTAAAAATAAAAAACCAAAATACTAAAGAACACCGGATTATTTATCTAACGTGTTCTTTCCTATTTTTCTACATACCTTCACACACACATACACACACACACACACATATATATATATATATATATATATATATATATATATATATATATATATATATATATATATATCGAAAAGGACCGCCAATCGGTTGTGAACCGGGGCAGGAATTGGCTGATTAACTTTAACGCCTCGAAAACAAAACTGCTCTATATTAATCACCACAGAGATCCTTCCCTGCCCCCCCCCCCATTAGAATGTCTGACGCTCGACTTCTCGAGAGCACCTCTCTGCGGCTGCTCGGTCTCACATTGTCTGCTGACGGAAGATAGAACAAATGCATTGAGTGCCGCGCCAGGAAATTTTTCTCCCCGGAATCGATCTCTTCAAATCTACAAATCATCCGTTCGCCCTTGCATGGAGTATTGCTGCCATATATGGTCTGGAGCTCCTTCTGTTTGCCACGGGGTACTTAATAAGATCCAGAGACGGATATGCAGTGAAATTTGCCCTATTCTGGCATCGCGTCTACAGTCGCTCTCTCACAGACGCGCCGTCGCCTCTCTCTGTCTTTTTTGTAAATACTTTCATGGTAATTGCTCCGATGAGCTGCTTTCGCTGGTTCCCACACTTCATGAATTCAAGCGTCCTACAAGGCTGTCATCTTGCTCTCACCCTTTGACTGTTGAAACTGTTAAATATCGCTGTCTCTTCTACTCCAATAGCTTCATATCTCGCACCTCTCGCCTCTGGAACTCCCTTCCCTTGTCCTGTTTCCCTGATAGCTATAATCTCCAACTATTCAAATGTAATGTCAATAGACATCTCCAGTTGCCTTGATCTATACACTGTCCTTCTCGTCATCCTTTCCTCTATCACTCCTATCTGCTCTCACTCCAAATCCTATGTAACCCCTTGCATGCTAGTGGCTTCCAGCCTTACTTGGGGTGAAAGGTGAAATTCTTTTTTAGGGATTTAACTACTTGTAATCTATATATGTATAGACGTAATTACCTTAGAATTAATATTTGGAAAATGTACATATGTATATGTATGTATATATATATATATATATATATATATATATATATATATATATATATATGTATTCTTTTTATATCTTTTTTGTATGTAGGGTTTTGTGCTTATATATGAATGTATATGTATTTAAGGGTGTGTATGTGTATATGAGTATGTCTCTATATATATGTATATATATATGGATGATTAAATGGTTAGATTAATTTTTTGATATATAGATTTGTATATGGATATATGAATTGTATATGTATGTATATGTGTATGTATATGTGTATATATATATATATATGGATGTATATATGTGTGTGTGTGTATGTATATATGTATATATATATATATATATATGTGTGTGTGTGTGTGTGTATGTATATATGTGCGTACGTGCATGAATTGATTTTAAATGAAATATTGGGTCTTTCTAATGACATTTTAAATTTATTTTCTTAATTTGTAATGTCCTTCTTTTGTAATATTCTATAGTTTAATTTTTGTTTTCTTCTGAAGGGAGTTTCATTTCTAAATTGATAATTTAAATTTAAATATACCATTCTTTGACTATTAATAATAGTAATAATATTAGCTAAATTCCTTTAAAATGAAACACGTCCGAAATCACATAAAATTAAATTTTAACTGTGGAATTTAACCAAAATCTATATATATTTCAAATATTAAAATATAGATAAAGATTGTAAAATGTATATATAGTTTATGTACGAGGATAAATGAATTTTTGTGTAAATTATCTCAAGTGTTTCTATGTTTTTTTGTTTTTTTTGTTTTTTTGTGTGGACTTCTTAATGATCGTATGTATGTAGGGATTCACATGAATACATTTGTGAGACATATATGAATAAATGAAAATTAATATTACCCTCAAATACTATTGAATAATGAAACCTAATCTTTAATTTAGTTTAACAATATAATAAATAAATTACATTCATAAATTAATTTTAAATATTAAAATAGATGTTATTGTTATTTTTTTATTTTTTTTTTATTTATTTTTTTTTTTTTATATTGTGGAAATACAATTAGTCGGGTGAATAAACTATTAAAATTTTAAATATTTCTTTATGTCCTAGATAAATATGTTTATTACAATAATAGTTATATTTAGTCCTGAAACTATTTACTTAAAAAATTAAAGATTTAAGTTAATAACAAAATTTTTTTCAGACATCGAATTTTCTATCAAACATTGTAAACTATCTTTTACATAATTTTGTTAAAACAAAATTATAACAACTCCATCTCTCTTTCCCCCTCCCCCTATCTCTCTCTTTACCATAAGACTCACTTGTATACATTTTCTACAATTCATTTCCGTTTTATTAACCATCTAAAGAGGTCAAGGTTCTGTCGCTCCTCCTACTCCAATATAAAACATACTTAAGAGAGATATAAAATTAACCCCTCCCTATACTTTATATTGTCTGTTTAACTACCACTCTCAACCCCCTCTATTAAATTACAAAAATTACACTACCCACCAATTTCTAATCCCATTTTTCTTCTCAATTCGTTGTTGGAAGTTTTACCTGATGATCCTGAATCCTTAAAAAAGGATTTAGGTGAAATAAATTATCGTAATGGTACCTTAAAGTGGTTTGTTTTTCATTACATATATATATATATATATATATATATATATATATATATATATGTGTGTGTGTGTGTGTATGTATGTATATGTATATATATATATTGGGCAGCAACCTTTTTTTAAAAAAAAATGTTTCACTGAATATGGTATTTAGTTTTTTCCAGCGTTCTTACGTTTGGTCGGATGTACAAGTTTCTAAATATCTCTGTATGTTTGACTGTTTAAGATGTATGTTTTGTGTTTTTTTTCTATTACTAATAGGAGCGTTTTTATATGCATACATGCATATATATATATAAAGCCGAGGTACTTTAATCGGGTTTACTTAGCTGTAATTGTATAACGCTGTCTAGAAATGTCTGCCTTCGTTGTTAAACTAAGCGACTCGCCTTCACTCATCTTTTTTACAGTGTATCTATCACAAGTCCTTGATTGTTCTTAATAAATGAATTACATTGATAAAACCTTCTCGCATGGTCGTTGATAGTATCTAAATTGTTTCAATGTTTTAGACATTCAGTAAATTTCCTATGGCCATAATAACTTTCAAACAGTATGCCATTGTTCACAAATCTAATAATCAAACAAAAACAGGGTTGAGGCATCAGAGCTTGATTTAACTGCAAGTGCAAACGCATGAATGCTCTCCCTCCTTCTTAGCATGTTTACTCTAAAGCTGGGGTTAATAAGAGGTTATTCGGAAATTTTCGCTTTTAATGCTATAGTAATCTTTCTCAAACACTCTTTACATCAAAGATTGTTCGAATGCCAATTTAGGAAGGAATCATATGAAGAAACTAATGGCTAATCGGCAAAAGCCAAGTTTGGACATAGTTTGTCACAGATTTTGTCCACTTAACTGAAATAATCTAAACCAAAGATTCACGCAAGACAATTTGTGTGTCATATGTAATTTACATGGAAATTTTCGAAAATATCGGATAAAAACACAGGTAGTTATATATGAAAAACGGGCTTTTTGTACAGTTTTTCGTGTTTTTTTCTTTATGCTGGGAAGCGAGCAGGACTAACACCATCGTGTCTTATTTCATGCATGATAACAATTTTCCTTGCCAAAGGTTTGAAGAAAATCGGCTAAAAGATGAGGAAGATATTCAAGCTTTTATTTTAAGTTGTACAATTTTTTTCACAATTTTTTGCAGTTTTTGAGTGAAGCCAATGTGGCAGGAAAACTACCAAGCCCTCGGTACATTTCTTTCCCGTGTAACTTTGCTTCGGTTTCTGCAAAAAGTCGTACCCAGCTTCAGTTTTATCGATTTTTCTGCCAAACCCGGGGGTGGGGGCTGGACATTGAAAAGTTAGTCTTGAACTAGCTTCGTAAATTTGAAATATGCGTGTACAATTTCATACAAATTGGTCACTAAATGTAGACGTGCATACGTAGAAGATACACACACACAGACACTGACATACACACACATACACACATACAGATCTGCCCAGTCTTCACTTTCCAACCTCGAAGGAGTTCGATGTAGTTTAATCGGACTTGTAGGCGATGATATATTTTCCTCTCTTACAGACGCAACTTCGTAAGCCTCTGACAATTCTATCGCTATTTCCATGGAAAATATTCTGAGGAGTAATATCGGTTAGTTCCATCAGTTAAGAAATTTACAGCTAAGAT
Source organism: Acanthosepion lycidas (assembly GCA_963932145.1). Classification (NCBI taxonomy): domain Eukaryota; kingdom Metazoa; phylum Mollusca; class Cephalopoda; order Sepiida; family Sepiidae; genus Acanthosepion; species Acanthosepion lycidas. The sequence goes on along the minus strand of OZ010592.1, from coordinate 92,302,790 downwards.
CCACCATGCAATATACACTGAGGTTAAACATCCTCATTTCTTTTGTATTCCATTTGTAAGAAAGAAGTACCATTCAGACATCTTCTTCTCAAGAGCCAGTAGTTTATGCATGACATTCCAGAGTGGATACTTTCTTGAACACTACCCTTCACAAGTCTAATATCACCCGTTATCTAGTCTACAGATCCTCATAATATACACGTACTTCCTACTCCTATGTCTGTAAAACAACGCCATTCACTACCCCACTATCTTGACTGTTTCTTTGGCTTTTTATTGGGCGAAGATTTAGTACAAACGAATTAATTTGGAAATGCGTGGTTTACCGTTTCTATTTCAGACCCTACTCTTTAAACCAAAGGTTTGCATGACATAGCTCACGTAAGTTTGGTCGATAGGTGTAAGGTCCCGATTGTGAAAGTTTTCTATTGGATTTTACTTGTCTTAGGCATATGGCCGAACCGGCTGAAGTGCTATCTCATGTCTTTGAAATATTGATCTGTACGCAGTTTAGGTTCACGCAAAAGCTCGTGACATTTTAAAATGCTATGAGTTTGCCGAATGACAACAAGTTTCACATACCGCTGGGCATCACCGAGTAACCTTACTAGCAAAACTGAGAATATTTCTGCAAACGTCACGGAATTCTCACACGATAATTATTCTTGTCTTCTGTGGAAAAAATAGAACAATGGACGTGCCGTATTCATCGCCATGGCTTGAACGGTTCGTTAATTTTTACTCACTGACCCCGAAGCCGGAAACGAAGTAGCGAGAGATCGCTGCTTCACTGCTAATGGCCTTCAGCCGTAATCAAGTCTCAATTATTTATTATGCAATCGCCTCGATCTTTGCCCCACAAAGTTGATTGGAATGACGCAGTGACAGCTGAGTGTCATATTTACGAAGTTATACAGGCTTTAACAAATGGGCGTCTACTCTAGAGTGCTTTTTCACAAATTAGTCTTGCTTACTATTGACCTGAATTCACAGTAACCACCCCACTTGCCAGAACTAGTCAAAGAATAATCTATCTAAAAGTGTACGCTTACATGTGCATGCCGGCGCGGGCGTATGTGTGCACACTGTGAATATGCATAAAACAAGTTAATATTGCTGTAAATTGATTAACAGATTCGTTTTTACGGCACATAAACCCTTTACAAATTATTTAAAACAAGAAAATATTTGTAGATTGTAAGAATTTCTTTTGGGGATAATGATGATTTAGTGATAGACGTCTTACTAATTAACCCATAACTGGGGGGAAGAGTTGGATTTCGCACGTCAGTGATTAGAACGAACCGAAATGGAATTGGGACTCGGTTTTTCTCCGATTAAAAATTCCAAGGTATTATCCATGACCTCTCCCGCACATACAAGCTTACAGCAGCTTGTATTCTTAGCTAGTCACCAATCTAGGTAATGTCCAGCATCGACGTTGCTTAACTTCAGTAATCGTACGGGAACCGGAGTTTCAACGTGATATGCCCGTAAGCCCAATATGACTGTTATAGACATTGTGGAACAATAATAATAATAATGATAATAATAATAATAATAATAAGAAGAAGAAGAAGAAGAAGAAGAAGAAGAAGAAAAAGAAGAAGAAGAAAAGGGAAAAGAGAAAGAAGAAGAATTAAAGGAAAAAGAAAAATAAGAAAAAGAATAAGAAGGAGAAAAAGAAGAAAAACAAGAAAATGAAGAACAAAGAAGTAAAAGAAAAAGAAGTAGAAGAAGAAAAATGAAAAGAAAAGAAAAAGAAGACGAAAAAGAAGACGAAAAAGAAGACGAAAAAGAAGACGAAAAAGAAGACGAAAAAGAAGGGGGTATGAAGAAGAAAATTAATAACTTAAAGGCATTAATACTGAAAAAACACACCCATGATCATTGGGAAAGATTAATCAACTGATTTGTTTTTTACGGCTTATCAATCTTTTACAGGTTATTTAAAACCAGAAAATCCTTTTTTTACATTGGAAGAATTTCATTTGAAGATAATAATGATTTAAAAAAATACTACTAATTAACCCACAGCTGGGGGAGAAGAGGCGGATTCCTACCTCTCCAAACGGTATTTGTGCACGGGTGAATAGAATGACCCTGATTTTGAATCTGAACTCTCCTATTTCCAATTCCGAACCAGTATCAAAATACTCCCCACCGATCACAACAAGCTTACAGCAACTAGTATTCGGCAGCGGTCACCCATCTACGTACTGCCTAGGCTTGACATTGCTTAACATCATTCTTTATTTTGCATAGTTAAAGTATGAAAAATCCACTTAATAATGAAAAACGTTTGCGGATTTTGGTCGCTTTCTCTTTTTTCTCGTTGGAACAACTATAATGTATCCCATAGTGGATATAGGCATTGGTTAGATCAAGTGACAGGACCCAAAGAGTGTGAGGTCAATCCCCGGTTAAGGCAGTGGAGAATTTTCAGAGGGAAATTAACAAGAGATAACTGATAACTGACGTCCATCAAACATGGCACGTGGAACTAGAACAGTCTTCCCCAGTGAGTGAAATAAAAGATTCAGTTCGACATTCCAACGACCTGAAGAAGGCCGGAGAGTACAACGGTCGAAACGTTGTAATAAATATGGCAACAAGATGAGGACAATAGTCCGAAGAATGTAAATAGTGTACATAATAACTCATCTCAGAAATATCAACAGATACTGAAAGGCCGAAACGTTGTAATAAATATGGCAACAAAGATGAGGACAATAGTCCGAATAATGTAAATAGCGTACATAATACCTCATCTCAGAAATATAGACAGATACTGAAAGGCCGAAACGTTGTAATAAATATGGCAACAAAGTTGAGGACAATATTCCGAATAATGTTAATAGCGTACATAATACCTCATCTCAGAAATATAGACAGATACTGAAAGGCCGAAACGTTGTAATAAATATGACAACAAAGATGAGGACAATAGTCCGAATAATGTAAATAGTGTACATAATAACTCATCTCAGAAATATCAACAGATACTGAAAGGCCGAAACGTTGTAATAAATATGGCAACAAAGATGAGGACAATATTCCGAATAATGTAAATAGCGTACATAATACCTCATCTCAGAAATATAGACAGATACTGAAAGGCCAAAACGTTGTAATAAATATGGCAACAAAGATGAGGACAATAGTCCGAATAATCTAAATAGTGTACATAATACCTCATCTCAGAAATGTAGACAGATACTGAAAGGCCGAAACGTTGTAATAAATATGACGACAAAGATGAGGACAATAGTCCGAATAATGTAAATAGTGTCCATAATACCTCATCTCAGAAATATAGACAGATACTGAAAGGCCGAAACGTTGTAATAAATATGGCGACAAAGATGAGGACAATAGTCCGAATAATGTAAATAGTGTACATAATACCTCATTTCAGAAATATAGACAGATACTGAAAGGCCGAAACGTTGTAATAAATATGGCGACAAAGATGAGGACAATAGTTTGAATAATGTAAATAGTATATATATATATATATATATATATATATATATATAATAAGAATGCAATGTCAGTTTCCCAATTTTTCATTACTAAGATTGTTTTTGGCGATTTTTGTACGTGATTTTTTAGCGACGAATTTTTTGTCACGATAATAAGTTTTATAACTTGGAAATAAATTTGGAAATAATTAAAATTAATTAAGAAATCCAGCGAAAGTCACCCATGAAATAAAACTAAAAGTAAGGAACTCCATACATCAAATTGTTTTTAAATTAAGTGGCGGCAGGAAAATTAGTGTTGAACTTTTAAAAGCTATAGTAATCTAATGAAGAGTTTGGTAATCCGTGTGGATAATTCCAAAGAGGATATAATCCAGAGAACTCAATGTAAAACCAGAGCAAATGTTAATTAAATAATAAAGAGATAACCTGAATGTTCCATGACTATAATTTATTTCTCAGAAAATCTATATTTCTTAGTTAATCAGGTCACAACTATAGTTACAAAACTTTGTTACAAAGCTTTTCTCGGGAAATAAATTATATACATGGAACCTTAAGGTTACCTCTTTGTTAATTATTTAATTAATATATATATATATAAGTAAGTTCTATTCCTATTGTAGAAACTACAATTCTACAATCTACATTCAACATCATCACTTGATAAGACACGAGAGGTGTTGAAACAAAATGGCTATTTTTGTAGTAATTTTATAACATATTTATGTTATAAATTTTAAATAAATAATTATATTCGCTCTACCCTGTATTGAGCACTCTTTTAAGAATAGTAATTGTTGGTTATTGGAATTTATTCCATATACACCAATCATATACTTGGATATATATATATATATGTGTGTGTGTGTGTGTGTGTGTGTGTGTGTGTGTGTGTGTGTGTGTGTGTGTGTGTGTGTGTGTAGCTGGCCACTCGTATTCTAGGTTATCTGTCTACTAGCTAATCACTATTGCAGACACTTACTCCGGTGCATTTGTGTTTAATTAACATCCTCACGACCCACCTGTGGTTTATACTGCAACTATGATGAGCAGACCTTAGTTACAGTTTCTAGATAAGAAAAAGCGTGTTATCTAGTGTGAGCAACAATTTGAACGAGCCCAGCACGCTCAATCCCTCGGCCACGATGACTTGAGATTTCGTGCTAGCAAAATATTGACAGCGCCCAAGGGTCCCGCCTATCCAATTTCATCCATAAGGCATGTGTCAACCCGTGTAATGATTTTCAGGCACTTTCCAAGAAAACCTATATTGCCATTGTCAATTCATTAGTGTGAAGGAATAAAATCTATTTTATTCCTTCACACTTCGGACTTGGCGATGTCAATATAGGTTTTCTTGTTAGATGAAATAGCGATTCGAATGAGGTAATTTGGATTTTCAATCTATTTCATTTATCTGCTCTGTTATAATAAATACATTGAACCCTTTTTGTGGATCAGTTTCAATATTTTAAATTATTAGGATTCACTTGAATTATATTCCAACGAATTATTATCTGTATATATATATATATATATATATATATATATATATATATATATATATATATATATATAGGTACGTCCACTAGGTCACGTAAAAAAGCGGCATATCACGATTAAAAATGATTCATAAATCAACGAAAACAAAGTTTTGTTTAAATATGTTGTTATTTAATTGAAAGCTAAAGCATTAAATTTATTATTTACACTAAGTAAAATATTCTGAAGTCTTTTAGATAGAAATTATATAGATTGGAATGTCAAATATATGCTCGATTTTTGTTTAATTTTCTTAAATTTTAAGAAATTTGTAAACAAACAAAATTTTGAATTTAAACTTCTTCCTAAAATAAATTTATATATTTTTGACACGTTATTTGAGTAAAATTAGAAAATTTAAAGTTAAAACAATCTGATATGAAACAAACAGTACTTACTTATAGCTTAAAAAATTTGTATCCAAACATTTCTTAACTATGTGTCTGAAATTTTTGCATGTCTTTCATCGATTTTGCAATTGACGAGGCGATGACAGACAGCTATGGATGATCAAAATTGACAAATTTTTAAATTAGGCGAACGCGGTTTTTCGTTTTTAACTAGTACTTTTTAAATATTAACATTTTTATTCAGCAATTAAGTACTATTTTTTTTTTTTATATCATACTTTCTTAATTAGACAATTTTTTAAATCATTACATAATTGTTTAAACTTTTCTTATTAATTAGATAATTGTATATAAACTTTTCTTATTCAAACTTTTTCATAAGATAATAATTTTTTAAACTTTTTTTTTTTTAAGATAATTGTTTGAAGTTTTTATTAGATACTAATTCTTTATTTTTTTAATTACATAATTGTTTAAATTTTTTAAATGCATAATTCTTTAAACTTTTTTATTATTTAGGTAATTCTTTAAACCTTTTTTATTATTTAGGTAATTCTTTAAACTTTTTTTTTATTATTCACGTAATTCTTTAAACTTTTTTATTATTCAGGTAATTCTTTAAACTTTTTTTTTATTTTTCAGGTAATTCTTTAAACTTTTTTTTATTATTCAGGTAATGTTATTGTCTTGGTTTCCGTTTCTCTTACTTTCTTAATCTTATGTTAAATTAATTAATAAGAAAAAAATTATTTCAATGAAATATTATCCAAAATAAAGGAAAATACTTTAAAGAAAAATATTTAATAAAAAGTAATTAAAAATAATTACAACTTTTAAAATTTGAAAAGAATTTCTGCAAACACGTTAACGATGTGGATCTGAACTGGACAGAGAAGAGAAATAACTGCGGTGCCAGACGACACAAATCACGTGACCTTTTTAAGGATCATGTCGCGTATACATTTTCATACATAGAATTTATGAACGTTTTTCAATAAAAATTTATTTTTAAAATTATTTTAAAATTATTTCTGCTTAAACGAGTGTTATGTGCTTTTCAAAGTTCGATTCGTAAATTTACATTTTCATTAACGTTATCATTACATTGCGTGCACGATTGAAATAAATAATTTTAAACGATTTTTGAAGTATTAAGACGTTAATGAATAAATTTTTAAAATCTGGAAAAAATTTGCAAAAAATACATTATTCATCGAAAAATTTTTATTTCTTCACAAAATAATGTCCTTAGTATAACGTATCTACAAAAACAGGTGGAAGCTTTTCTAATTAATTAAATTAGATACTTTTTACATTTTTTTTTTTTTACAATTCAAATCTGATTTTCTATAAAGTAGCAAATGTTTGACAAAAAAAAATTGGTGATTTACTTTCTACAATGATTCCTGTTTATAACTAATAAAAAAAATCCCGGGAACTCTGATTTAATTTCTCGAAATTTCATGAAAATATGTAAGTGGGTGGAAACATGTTAAAAAAAAATCTCTTTTTAACAAGATTTTCTGAAAAAGTCCTGAAAGTTTCATTAAAATCCAACAATTATTTGATTTTTGCAAGAATTTCCTAATTAACGTGTGTTTTCCTCGGGAAAAGCGCAAAATAAAACAAACCTTTTTTTAGTCTTATCGCGCTGTCGTAAAAAAAAACATAATTTTTAACCAAAATTTTCTACGTGTTAGAAAGGAGTAAAAAATTTCAAAAAATATTTTAAAAATACTTTGGTCTTTCCTCTTTCATAACAACATAAACATATTGAGACAAAACTTTGTTTTCGTTGATTTATGAGTCATTTTTGATCGTGACAGGCCGCTTTTTTACGTGACCTAGTGGACGTACCTATATATATATATATATATATATATATATATATATATATATATATATATAGATAGATAGATAGATAGATAGATAGATAGATAGATAGATATCATGATCATGACTTGGCTTCGCAAAACGAAGACCAACAGGGATCTGTAAATGGCACTTGCAGGTACGTTTGTAACTGATAAGTACAATGCGAAATAGGTACATATATATATATATATATATATATATATATATATATATATATATATATATATATATATATATATATATAAAATTAATATAAGAAAAAGTTTGTCACTTAGCTGATTGATGTTATCTTCAGTATCCCGACTAAAAGAACTAATATGTCTACACTTGTTTTTTTGATTTTTATTTATTTATTTTTTTTTTTTTTGTTTTTTTGGTTTAAATCGTTTCACTCAAAGCAAGGCGATAATACCCCTAAGATGGAAGCGAAAGAATCACATAAATATGGACAATAAAAGATGAAGAATTGGCATAAAAAAGATGATATTGTTTGGCTTTACATTTTCATATTTAAAGATTGTTTGTAACATAGATGCTACTAACCGGAAGAGAGTTCCACAGACGAAAAGAGCGAGAAAAGAAACGATTAGATTAAAACTTACGGTTGCACCTAACTATTTCAACAGTAAAACAATGAGACCTAATTGCCAATCTAGTAGTACCTTTAAATTCATGAGGTCGAGATACGAAGGTGGGAAGATCATTAGAACAAATGCCATGAAACTATTCATAAAAAAAAAGAAACGAAGCCATGTCAGAATTTACACTGCATTTCAAATTATTAATGAGGTGACATTTTTTTTTTTATTTTATCCCAAAATTACCAGTCGGAATTTAACGAAATTTTCACAGTATAATTGAAACAGATTATCTGCGCAGGCTATATAAAAACTGTATTATTCTGCGCAGCAGGAAATAAACGGCAGCCATTTGCATTATTAACGCGATATAGAAGTGTTCCAGACTATAAATGATTATCATTATAATCTTGCAATTATGGATCGTCGCAAATGTGGCTTGACTCCTTCTCAGAAAAGATTTTATAAGGATGTGAATTTTCCAAAGGCAAATCTGCATTAGAAATATCCAAAATAATTGGAAGATATCACCATTGTGTGAAAAGATTTGTTGCATCTCCTACAAACGTAAGAGGGCCAATAAGATTTAACCGAGGGCTGTTTCCCGGCGTCCTTTGTCACGCATGAATCGTGAAGCTGTAAATAACCCAGGCCTGAGCAATGGAGTACTTTTCAGGAGTATTGGAGAAGCAATAGTTCTCAGAAGTACTCGCTATCGTCTTTTGAAAAAGGTCGGCACATTAGTGAGACCAGTGACAAAGACTCGATTGCTAAAAGTACACATACAAATGCGTTTGAAATGGGCATACGAGAACATGAAGGTCGATTTCTCGAAAGGTATATTCACAGAAGAAAGTCGGCAATACTTGACGGCCCTGGTGGTTGGAGCAAAGGTTGGGTCGTAAATGGATGAGATCATCATCAACGCTTGACACGCCAAAAAGGAGATATGGTTTGGGCTGGTATTATTGGGGTATCATGGTTTGTGCGTGGAGAGTGCCCGGCGGTATGAAAATAACCGCAGATACTTATATAGCCTGCGTCAAAGAGCACCTGGAATCTAGCCTGAAAAAAAACAAAAGAACAAGGAATTACATTCAGGAGATCGATTGAATTCATATCTCCTATACTTTTATCTGTCAATATGTCTCTCCCTTTCGCCCTCAAAATTTTATTATGGCCTTCATCTCTTCCTACAGCTTTGTCTCTATCTCCCTAAACCCATCTCCCTCCTCCTCCTCCTCCTCCTCCTCCTCCTATTTCTCTGCCTTCCGTTTATCTGTCACTCTGTCTGTCTACCAGACTTTTACTCTCTCTTTCTCGCTATCTATCTATCTATCTATCTATCTATCTATCTATCTATCTATCTATCTATCTATCTATCTATTAAAGACTGCCCATTATCTATCTATCTATCTATCTATCTATCTATCTATCTGTCTATCTATCTATCTATCTATCTATCTATTTATATATCTATCTATCTATCTATCTATCTATCTATCTATCTCAATTTGTTCATTATCTATCTATCTATCTATCTATCTATCTATCTATCTATCTATTAAAGACTGCCCATTATCTATCTATCTGTCTATCTATCTATCTATCTATCTATCTATCTATCTATCTATCTATTTATCTATCTATCTATCTATCTATCTATCTCAATTTGTTCATTATCTATCTGTCTATCTGTCTATCTATCTATCTATCTATCTATCTATCTATTAAAGACTGCCCATTATCTATCTATCTATCTATCTATCTATCTATCTATCTATCTATCTATCTATCTCAATTTGTTCATTATCTATCTATCTATCTATCTATCTATCTCAATTTGTTCATTATCTATCTATCTATCTATCTATCTATCTATCTATCTATCTATCTATCTATCTATTAAAGACTGCCCATTATCTATCTATCTATCTATCTATCTATCTATCTATCTATCTATCTCAATTTGTTCATTATCTATCTATCTATCTATCTATCTATCTATCTATCTATCTATCTCAATTTGTTCATTATCTATCTATCTATCTATCTATCTATCTATCTATCTATTAAAGACTGCCCATTATCTATCTATCTATCTATCTATCTATCTATCTATCTATCTATCTATCTATCTCCTTTTATCGGCCAATCTGTCCCTGTATTTCGATTTCAGACATTTATTATGTCCTTCATCTCTTGATCTCCCTACAGTTTTGTCTCTTTCTTCCTAATTCGGTTTCTCTCTCTCCCGCTATCTATCTATCTATCTATCTATCTATCTATCTATCTATCTATCTATCTATCTATCCCCTCTTTTTATCTGTCATTCTATCTCTCCCTTTCGCCTTCAAACTTTTATTATGTCCATCATCTCTTCATCTCCCTACAACTTTGTTTCTTTCTCCCTAATCCCAGTCCCTCCTCCTCCTCTGTCATTGTGTCTACTAGTCTCTTTCTCTCTCTTTCTCGCTTACAGACTCCTTACGTCATCCATTTCTTTATCAAACTTCCTTCCCCCCCTCTCTCTCTTCCCTTTGTCTTTCTCTTTCATTTCCATCCGCTTGCTGTCACATACGTATTCTTTCTCTTAATCTACATGTCTCTCTGTCGCTTTCTGTCTAAATCCTTCTTTCTCCCTCTCTTCTCCTTTTATCTGACTCTCACACATACTCCTACTTTCTTTTCTCACCCCTCCTTTTATTTCCTTTTTTATCTATCATTTTCTCTGTTTTCCAACCTCTTCCTCTGGGTCTACACCATTATTTTAAAAGTCCGATACAATATCTGTAGCAGCTAAATATTATCAATCTCACTACGGTATTATCTCAAACGCAGAATATTGCTAAACATAGCCTTTATAACTCTGCATAGTTAGTCAATTGGCAATACCGAGCAAACCATCTTCTGTTAGAATAATCGGCTATGTTAGTTTGCTGGACGTTTTATCACGCAGGAGCACTCTACTCTCCTTTCTCTCTCACCTTCAATTCAAAAATAGATTTGTCTCAAAAATAGCAGCATATTTTAGGAGTATATTATTTAACGTCGTTTTTAAATGTGATCACATTCTTATAGGGTTAGTCTCAAATCTGCATTTCAGTTCCATTTGGCTTTGCTAAATGAGCCGTGACGCCAGCCCTCAACATCTCCACAAAGCAAAGGCGTTCGATTTCTCCAACTAAAACAAGATTCTAATTTTAAAAGAAGAGAAATCTGATCTTAATTTGATCTCCTCACACAGGTTTCTGCCAACAATTTCCATTTTCCTTTTAACTAGATTTGAAACGAAGCCAAGAGGCAAGTTTAAAATAACTTGTAATTGTCGGGTGAACGGATCTATTCAGGTAAAAGTGATTGGCCAACATTCTCGTTTCACGAGTCATATATAACCCGTGGCAAACCCTATCAGAAATATTGGCACGTACAAATCGACTCCCCTAAAAGAAAAGAAAAAGTAATCAGTATATAAAAGAAGATATATATTGAGCCCTCCTCATGTGCTCACACAATAAACAGCTTCTGACCCCGCAAGCCCTCCTCTCCTTTCTTTTCAAAAACGTTACGATTTCTCAGCATTTTCATCTACCTTTCAAGATATTGTATTCGGTTAGGAAGGAAATGTCGTAGCGTTTTTCAGTGCTAATGGTAATGCTATCAGTTTCCTTATAAGGAAATATTTGACCTTTATTGAGTGAGCAGCGATTACTATCCCAATTACAATTCTTTTCAGTTCCTAGCCATTGGGCCAGGATCAAAGTGCTGTATCTGTTTTCCTCATTTCTAATGGTAATTGTAATATTAACAACGCTACTCTCGATTGAAATTAATAAAATCTTTCTCTTAAAACAAATTTCCAGAAAAATAAGATTTTTTTTTTAAATCCAGTAGCTATCATCACTTTTCATTGTTCTGATCTTCGATACACAAGTATATAATGTCAATGGTGATATCAGCCGTTTACTAAAAGGAAACATTTGGCATTGATTGGCCGAGCAGACAATACTTCTTCCCGTTAAAATTTATAAAATCTCTCTCTTAAAACAAATTTTCAGGAAAACATGTTTCTTAAGTCCAGTAGTTGTTATCGATCTTTTCAGTATTGATGAGGAGTTTCCTTCCTAACCTTTTGTTTGAAGTAGTGGGTAATGACAATATCTTAATGATGTCAGTATTTTCTTTTCTAATTACATGTGCTAACCGTTTTAGTTGTTACTGCTGTTGAAAGTCATCAAGTGATGTGATATCTGTTATTTTGGTACAGTATTTTGTTTGTGATTCTGTAGCGCCAAACTAATAGAAACCATTCAAGGAAAGAAAAAGAACTTTATTGTTAGATTGTCAATCAACATCACCAATTTAAAGATTGGAGCTGAGTGAGTGAACATTTAACCTTATCAACTTAAAATTGTCATTAGGGCTTAGAATATTATCTCAAAACAAAATATTATTGTAAAATAAAAAATATTGTTATTTATATTGCAACAAGCAGATCATTGTTTAGTTCACGTGTAAATAATGGTGATGATAATATTCGCCATTTCCTAATAAGGAAACATTCAGAATTGACTGAACAGCCAGTGTTACTCAAGTTACGTTTTCTTTCACTCCCTAGCTATGGACCTGGAATCAAAGTGTAGCATCTGTTCTCTTCATTTCTAATGGCAATATTAGTGGTTTCCTTTGAGCAGCTAGTATTACTGTCAGTTGAAATTTATAAAATCTTTCTCTTAAATAATTTTCCAGGAAAATACATTTCTCAAGTCCAGTAGTTATTATTGATCTTTCCAGTATGGACGAGGAGTTTCCTTCCTAATATTTTGTTTGAAGTAGCGGGGAATGATAATATCATGATGATGTCAGTATTTTCTCTTCTAATTACATGTGTTAACCGTTTTAGTTGTTGCTGCTGTTGAAAGTCATCAAGTGATGTGGTTTCTGTTATTTGGTACAGTTCTTTGTGATGATAATTCCTCTTCCCAGAAATTCATCTAGAAAAATATTGTACTAAAAGTAAAATCAAAAGTGAGGAAACAATTTTTCTAACGATAAAATAAAAATATCAGTATTCTATATGCCGTGTTCCATTAAAAAATTGGTGAATATGGCTCTCCTCAACTTCCTATCTCTTGTAGCCTTTTTCTAATGAAAAAAAAAAATTTATATTACTACTAGCATATCATTGTTTAGTCCACAAGTAATAAAGGTAAGATCAGCCGTTTCCTTATAAGGAAACATTTGGCATTTATTGAAGGAATACAACTTCCAGTTAAAATTTATAAAATCTTTCACTTAGAAAGGAATTTTCAGTAAAATTGATTTTTCAAATCTAGTAGGTGTTATTTTCCTTCTACTTACGCGTAATCTGTATTTAATGATTTGTTTGTGATCATGTAGCGCCAGTACACAAGGTATGAGAAGGAGGTACACACACACAAACACACACACATATATATATATATATATATATATATATATATATATATATATATATATATATATACATTGGGTTCGTTATATTCGCTTAAGTTTACAAGCAATACTCAAAACATATCAGCCTTAAACACTTTGGCTGTCCCTGTGGTGTAATACAGCTTCAAAATCCTTAACTAGACCATAACTGACATTAAGCGAATTGATGTCAAAACGAAGAAGATTCTGATTTGCCACCGCATTCATCATCCTACGGATGATGTTGGTCGTCTGTATGTGCCCAGATCCGAAGGAGGCAGAGAATTAGTTCAACTAGAACTGTCTTACACAACTACAACAATGTCGGCTTTAGATAATGGTTTATTTCACTTACAGTGCTATGAAATTCTCAGATATCGATTAAATAGCAGAATAAATTGGATTTTCTGGCGGCCTGTCTTGAAAATGTTACCAGAAATGGCGCCAGAAAGTTCATTGAATTGAATCCAGATCCAAGCCCCCGTCTCTACTGGGAGAAAACCATCATTAACTTACCATACCTTCAGAACTGTAGCCGTACTTACCACACTTGAACAATTGCGGGTTAGTGAGGCTATTTAATACGTAGTTTTAGGTTTTGAATTCAGAAGTTATACTTTCCTAGACTTGTTACAACACAAGACTATAGGGCCCTGTTAGTCTTACTATTTTCCCACAGACAGAAGTTAGAAGATAGTTTTCCTAATGGTATTTACATGAAAAGGGACTGGAACGAACTCGACTGGAATTCGAACATTTTTTCGTTTCCTCGTTTTATTCTCCTCACAAGCGTCTTCTCATTCTCTTTCACTTCCAGTAAGTCCTTGTGTTTTATTGGAATTATCGCCATCTTCTGTCTTCCTGAAACCTGTTTTTATTATACTTTCTTCTCACAAAAGTCTTTTCATTCTCTTTCACTCCCAGTAACCCCTTGTGTCTTAGTGGCATTATCGTATCTTCTGTCTTCCTGAAAACTGTTCTTTTATTGTCCTTTCTCCTCACTAAAGCCTTCTCATTCTCTTTCACTCACAGTAACCCCTTGTGTCTTAGTGGCATTATCGCCATCTTCTGTCTTTATGAAACATGTTTTTTTATTGTCCTTTCTTCTGACAAAATTCTTCTCATTGTCTTTCAGTCGCAGTAAACCATTGCGTCTTGCTGTCATTATCACCTTGCTTGGGGTGAAACTATTTTAGAAAGAGTTATAATGTGGTAAAACAAGAAGTAACCGAATCTGGAATTGTTATAATCAACATTATTATATCTTCGTGTATTCATTACAGCTTCCTGTAAATCGAGATTCTTATATAAGTGTCTTTTTTTTTCTTTCGCAACTTATACAAAAGCGGCTACTTTAAAATCGACACCAACTTTTCAACACGTTCTGTCTTAACAACAAAGAAAAATTTCTTCTAAAACAAGCCTGCAGAGATCTACACTTTTTATTCATTTTTTTTTTTTTTTGTGTTTGCTAAGATATGAATTTTTGGAAAATTATCTTCCGTCTTGTTGCATGTCTCTCCATAATTTCTCTGACAAGGAATACGGACGCAAATAAGCTTCTTCCATTTCGTCAACACAGTTAAATATGGCGTTCATTCTTCGTCAGATTTTTAAACTTAGCGCCAAACCGTTCGTTGATACAACGCCAAAAGTTTTGCAAGAAAGAAAGTACAAACAATCTTGAACATTACACTCTTTCCCTGGCCTTATCTTGGGAAATCAACATAACCGAACATTGAGTTATTAATTTCATGCTTCGATACCCTTCGAATATTTTTCCCCCCGGCACTTCGCCCGTCGAATTACGACCGGTCAACTTCATTGCTTTAGTCAGCGAGGATTTCCTCAACTGTTCTTTGAGATCGGCACTAACATAGTCTAAGGAGATTTCAATTTAGGCGACCATCGACGCTTACACGGAAAATAACTTCGACAAGCAGAATTTCTTTCTCCACCTACTGCTGGCTCGGATGATTTCTGATATTCTAAAAGGAAAAAGGAAGTTAAACAACGTTGAGCCTGGAAAATAACAAAGGCTATAAGCTTGGATGTACGGGTGGTGTATTAAATAACGGCTCGGAACGGAAAATCGGAGAGGAGAGTTCATTTCCAGTGGGGTTCTATATATTCACTTACGCGAAAATACCTTTGGGGAAAGTGTGAATCCACCTTTTCTCTCCCAGCTATGGGTTAAATAGTAGAACATATCAGTAAGTCATCAGTATTTTATAAGAAATTCTTACAATCCCATAATAAGTTCTGACTTAAAATAACGTGTAAAACGTTGATAAAACAACGAATCAATACAACCAAAAAAACGATCCTCGCAAAGAAAAGCATGGCTGATGAGCCGATTTTGCGATACAAACACAGTTGTATATAACAGTAGAACTTATAGAATGATGAAAAAGTGTCAGAATAGACCAAAAATGGAGGATTGCTATTATAGTTATGGCGGAGCCTCTCAAATCAACAGTAGAAAAAGAGATACCATTTAGTGAATCTGAGAAAACTTTTCTTGAAAAATTGTTTTAAGAAAAAGATTTCAATCAACAGAAAACTATTTTTGTGATCAATGTATTTCCAATTTTTTACCCACTGTTAGAATCCCAGCCATGGGCAAATAGAGAATTCCAAAAACAAAAGTTGGAACCGAACCCTTTATTTAGTCCACGGAGGGTATTTTTTTTTTAATTTCAAGGACACATGACCCAGTAGATAAAAGCGTTGGTTGATGTATTCAAAAACGAGGTGTGAATTCAATAACAGGCCTCAGCAGAGGGAACAAAAAAAAACTTGGAGCGTTGAGATACTTAGTAGAATTAACATAAAGTGAGATATCTGGAAAACAAAGGCATGGCACGTGGAATCTGAACACAGGGACTAAATAAAGAGTTCGGTTTGAAATTCCAAATTATATCGCCTGAAGAATGCCGGTGCGTACAACGGGCGAAACGTCGTGAATATGACAATAAAGATGAAGACAATAGTCCAAACAATATAAATTGTGTCAATAGTTACAATAACTTATCTCAGAAATATAGACAGATCTCTAAGAAGACCGGAGCGTACAACGGCCGAAACGTGGTGAATATGAAAATAAAGATAAAGTCAATAGCCCACACAATGTAAATAGTGTCAATAATGTAAATATTTTCATTGCTACTATTAAAATCTTTTTATGTGAGATTAACTAAATATATTTTCACTATTATTACATTCAGATATGATAATTCTGATAATGGTAATTTTAAAATCATTTTCCCTTAAGCAAGACTTCAATGCCAGTAGTACACAGCGGGCTACAGAGAAAGAAAAGACTGGGTATATTTGGGATTTTGGAACGGATAAAAGACGAACGGTGTTCAAGAAGATACAATATGGCGATTGATATTGCATGTAAATTTTTGAAGGGTGTAGTTATGAGAGAGCAAGGAAACGGAATGGCATTCTATGAGCGGGAAATGCCATTAAAGAAACTGTTGGAGTAGAAGTGGGGGTTACATTTAACAATTTCAACAGTAAAATGGTGTGACTTAGATGTCAATTTAGTATTCGTGTATTCACGTATTCACAAATTAGTCGAGGAAGCTCTCTAAAGATACCATGTTTTGAATCTCAAAGAAGATCATTACAATGGTTTCAGCGTAAAAACAACGTCCAATTTGATATCTTCCAAATGGCATCGGCTCGAAAGGGGAATTGTAACTACATGTACAATCTCATTGTAACTAGATGTTCAATCTTAACCATAATAATCTTAGTAAAATCAGCAGAAGTTGAGTATCGAGGTCTGGTGATGAAAAACAGAGTATGACAACCTCTAATTCGTCCATATATGGTTGGACTGACAGTTAATATGGCTGGCCTGACAGTTAATACATCTACTGTACCTGGATGTCAGTGGATATTACAGGGTTGATGTTTAGAACTTCATCAAACTAAAGCAAAGATTTTGTTGATTTCATTATATCTACGTAGAAAGAGGAGGGCATCCAGATTCTTACAACATCTCAACTTGCGAACTATGGCGCCTTCAATAAACTTACACAACGTGACTAGAACCCTGCAATAAAAGAAGGTGTTATTTATGCTCTCCACCTGTCGACCTAGAGGGCCCTACGAATCACCTGCCAGGTGAGTGATACCTCATCATTATCAAGGCATTCCAAACCTGACGTCTAAGGCCATATCGATTGATCCCCTTGCTTTATTAGACTGAGCTCGTATATAAGATCATCTAACACGTAATATAATGCCCTTTGCGCTAACGCGTGGACGCTGGAGATGGCCATCTGTTGCCCGTAAGAGATCTTTCAGAGCAATTCGACACTCACTCTAGAAGGAGTACTTGGATCAGTGTAAACGGGGGCCTTCTACTTGCACGAGTGCACATTTCTTAGGGTCGAGAAGTTCTTACTGGCGTCTTCCTTCCAGAGTTCGCCCTCCTCATCCGATTGCTGACACATTCAATCTAGGAACGCGATGCGAAGTGTATTTTGACGAGTCTCAACGCTAGGCATACTCATACCACCTTCAGAAGGAAGCGGGTAAAAGTACCGAGTACGCCGGGGGACTTGCCTCCACACAATAAGGAGAATAATATCCTTACTAATGAAATTAACGTGGCAGACGGAAGTGGAAATCCGTCACCAGAGACGAACTGCAACCTCGGCCTTCTCCCACACTTCCGACCAACTCATTTTCAGCAAGCGATCGGGACTGAATTAGGAAGGGCTCATCCGTCCAGTGGAAAAGTCCGGGAAGGGAAACTCTTTTCCAAGCAATAAGACTGCATGCCAACAGACCTATGGCGCTTGATCTTGACCCCTGTCACCGTCTCGTACCCTCTGATTTCTTTGCTGACTTCTTCAAGCTCGGCTCTGTTCGACACAAGTGCTGAATCGTCGTAACCATATGTGGAATACTTAGCCGAGGTGGTAGCCATAAGTAGGGCAATTCCGTGTAGGCCAAGATTTCGTTTTAACTGGCAAAAGAAAAGTTCCAACGCAAGAACGTACAGCAAAGGCAAAAACGGACAACATTGATGAATGGAACGAGACAATACGAAAGGCTCCGGTCGATCACCATTCACCGTAAGACAAATACAAAAGACGGATCCAGATTCGAATGTACAACCCGAAACCGGTTGCCGAAAAGAAAACCTCCAGAAATTGATAGTCCATTCTACCGAAAGCCTTAGACTGTTTAAAATTGATTAGCGCAGCTTCACTGTCGACTTGTTCGATGATCAAACGTACCATATGAAAATTGTCCTGAACAATTCTGTCCTTCACAGCACCTCTGTTCGGAACGAATCGGACGAGAAAGGACAGCCTGTAAATGGTTGGGTAAGATCTTAGCTAAAATCTTTAACTCTGTATTTAACATTGTTAAAGGCCTAAAGTTACTCACCGTTCTTGTTCTTGCGCAGCAATTGATGACGGACGGAACATGTTGATGTGATGAATTCTTAACTTCCTCAATACGTAATTCGACGGCCATATTCGTTGCTTCGGAAGACACTCTTTTTAACTTTGCCCTAACTACCAGAGCTTGACCCTTTTTTATATGCATGGAGGTCTACTCTGTACTAACTAAAGTCTACGTCTCCGCTATCACTGGAATTAACCGTCCGAACAACTTTTTGCTCACATCCCGTGTGTGCCACTAATCTGTTTAGATTGAACCGATGGCTATGTTCAGCAGCAAACAACCTAATTTTGGATTTTAATTTTTTCCACCACATATTCCAAACAACAGCCTCCCTCAATTCCCGATGTAACATTAGCAGCAACTAGTCCCAGAAATCTTGCTAACGAAATAAGGGTGTGTTCAATTTCCAGTAGCCAATCAGATTAAGCTTAGGCTCATCTAAGTTTAAACAAACCCGGACTCCGACTACAAAGGTAGATTAGTTCATTCGAACAATTACCAAGAAAGCATTTTTACAAAAAAGCACGAGGAAAATAGATTATGGCGGTAAGAAAGAGACTAAACGCGGAACGCCGGGTCAGGAGCCTATAATATTAACTGGTCTTCTTTGGATTTAATGAAGAATCTCGAAGATATATTGTTTCGGAACATATGTATCAGTAATATTCAAAGCATGGACGAATAGTACACCAGACATACCGTACACATAATGGTAAGAATGAAGACACCCATGCCACAATGTACTAATATCTTACCATTATGTTTGGTTTGGGTTTTTTTTATGGCATATCAACCTCAATGGGTTATTTAAATACTGACAAGATTTTTATTGCTGCAATATATTTCCAAAAAAGTATTGCTGGTAATATTTATTTTCTTCAAAAATGTATTGCTGGTATTGTGACACTATTTAGAGTTTGGCTAACTAATTAAGCGTGGAAATTAAAAGCGAGAAATACTTAAGGCGAGAAGAAGCTATCACGAAAGACATACTGAGCGATGTTATTGTTTTAACAAACGAAAATTGGGTAAAGATTTTATTTTCATTTGCGAAGAAAAGTATTTTTTTTCGCAGAAGATAGGAAATTCGTAAGATCTCGGATCTGTCAGAATTAATTTATGCCATGACGTGGCGAAGAACGGCAGACTGTGAATAAAAGATAGCAATCTGCCGATGGCAAAAATGAAAATTTCAAATTGGTCAAGAGGCTTACAAAGCGGAATGCTAGAAGATAATCGGGAATTGAGTCAAGCATGCGACCGAGAAGACCACCGCAAAGAAAAAGGAAGGAAAAAGAGAAAAAGAAAAAACCATTAACTATCTTTCGGAGATATCATTTGATTTTGGAAGGGAACCACCTGTTTTATGTCTAGACTTTGCCATGATAAAAGTTGTTATCTGGACAGACTGTTGGCGACAGGGTGCGAGGACGTTGGGGAAGACGGGGATATTCAGTTGACCACCCAGATAATCACTTGGCAGAAATCCCGTTGATGAATTCCGGATGACATCCAGTTAAGATAGAGATTTAATGACCACAGTACGAGTCATGGGGGTTCTAATCATTGGAAAAGAAAGAAAAGAAAAAGGAAGATAATTTATTTCTTTGAGCGATAATTGTAAACTAAGGCCAGTCTAGCCACACCCACACTGCCGAGCGTTCATTGGCTGAATGGTAGCGTGAGCGATGGGCGAAGGTAAACATATGAGAAAGAAGGAAAACCTGTTGACTTCCTCTGAGGGGATTGGTGTAAGATACCAATATGAGAAAGAAGGAAAACCTGTTGACGCCCTCTGAGGGGAATGGCGTGAGATACCAATATGAGAAAGTAAGAATTTGGGAGGACAATTCCCTTAAGAACCTTTCTAAAACAGAAAGTAATGGACTTCCAAAAATGGAAAATGATAAATTTTCCTGTCCGAAAACAAAGAAAATCCTTATTGCTGATTTGGAATTATCGAGGAACCCAAACCACGACAGGCCCCCACCCGGTCGGCGTCCATATAAACGAACGTCCCCAGAGTAGAGACAGTTATGGAGTTACGGAGTAGAGTTACGCAGTCACAGAGTTGAGCAGTGAGCTCGGAGACCAGCCTCGCATGAGCTGACTGAAAGATTCCCACGCATTCCGACTTAGACTTCTAACCAAAAACATTTTTCTTTTTAAGAACGACTTAGACTCACACCACCAAAACAAGTTTTATGAATATCGCCTGAAGACACCAAAAACCAGTTTGTTGAAAAACAACTTAGGATATTAAGACTCGCCTAAGAAACGCAAAGTGTCACGTATCCATAGAAGCGATTTGGGAGAACGACGGAGTCCTGTATCCAGCAACCAGATATAAAGATACTTGTTATTCTCTTTTTATAACACATTTGAGTCTTTTGAGTTGTTACTTTATTTTCTTTTACATATACTTGTGCGGTATCGCCTTTGCCCGAATTCGACTTGCACTGCGGCCCGACGCCTGATTGATTTCGTCTACCTAAGATCAAATCACAACGTGGGTAGGTTAGACTAGAAATCAAAGCAGTTACTTCGGTAACCAGGCGTTGGAGGCGAGCTGGGAACGACAAAGCTGATGCCGAATCTGACCAGATTTCAATCCGAATCGACCAGGGGTTAGATCATCATAGGATAGCACGGGAGAGGCCAGGGTGACGTCACAATATTAAGATCTTTTTTGACACTTTCATAATGTTTTGACCTCAGTTTGCAGTTTAACTATTTGCCCATAGTTGGGACCCTAAGAGATGCTACCCTCCGAGGTCAGGGTGGACCTGGGAATACCAGCAATTAAGAGGTGTTTCGACACTCCTCAAAACCTCCCGATCAATGGCCTTGCTGTCGGACGCAGTGTATCGTCATACCCAGGGCGGTTACCATTTTGTGTGAGGTATGTATTTCTGCCACACCCTGTATTTACCTAATAAGCTGGACTCTCTCGTCGATTTCGACGTATGAGTTTTCGACAATATTCTCTTTAGTTTTGATGTTACTCATATAGTTGGTTGGTGTTTATACCTTTCATGGCATTTTAGTCCTGCGTATGAGGATCGCGAGACCAGAAACTGGTGTAGCAAAATTATGGAAAATAAAGCATAATATTGTTTTAAAAAATTTACATTACAGCCAAAAACGTTTGCGGTTTCTCTCTTCTTTTTAATATACACACTTTTCTCTCGTTGGAACTACTGTAACCTCTTCCATTTATATATATATATATATATATATATATATATATATATATATATATATATAGAGAGAGAGAGAGAGAGAGAGAGAGAGAGCTTTATCCTGTGTGGTAAGCTGACCGTGCGTCTTTTCTCGACGCTTTCCAATCTTGAGTCATACTAAATAAAAACTTTATAGCTACACACTGATCCTTCTCCTGCCACACCCCACGTTGGTCGGCTGGCTCTAATGAATTTCCAAAACAACCCTCAATTCTTACCTTGTGTCTTTGACAGGAGTAGATGTGCCAGACAAGCTTACTAATCATTAAACCACGTCAAAGTGCCGTAAATAGCGACTCACTACGCATAGCTTATGTGTGGCACGAGACCTCAAGAATGAAGCAATAAACTATTAGGTTGGTACAAAAATAATGACGTAATAATATCGTTTTTTGACCTATTTTTTAACGTCAAAAAACGACATTATTACGTCATTATTTTTGCACCAACCTAATATTTCCAAAATGGGTGTTTGTGTCTTAGGGCGTTTTATGAATTTCAATTTCAATAATAATAATAATAATAATAATAATATAAGTGAAACTAAGAATGAAATATATACAATAATGAAGAGTGTATTGTCCCATCGTCTTAGGCTATAAAGCTATATGTATTTCACGTCCTTAATACAATTTTCTTTCTTTGCAATCTTTGTTTTCATCTTTTAAATGACGATATGTATACGAAGCTCTTAGAATCTGTCAGTCTGATACTTTTTTCTTTAATCCTGTGTGATCCTGTGTCCCAATATTCGTGGCTTTGAGCAAGACTAAGCTAATAACTACTAACCTCCAAGTAAGTGACTCTTTGCACCTTCTCGGTCTAACTTTTTCCGCTTACATGAAGTGGAAAGATTACATTGAATCAATCGCTAGGTCATTCCTAGGAAACTTGCTTCATGGTGTCGTACTATAATCTATCTTATTTATAAGTCTACCTTTCACCCTTGCTTTGAATATGTCTGTTATATTAGGTCTGGTGTTTCTGCTATACATTTAAAGAGTATCGATAAAATACAAAGATTAATTAACAAACTTAACGGTTCTGAACCAGTATTTCGGCTTCACTCACTTTCCGACTACTGTACTGATGTGATCAAGTAAATGGTTAAGAACTAACAAAGGAAGAGGTTGAAGATAAATCGTGTATTGAACTATAAACTCAACAGAAGAGTATTACACGACTTGGGAGTGTGCGTCGGTTGACCAGCGTTCAATCTATACTACTGTTGATATTTAGTAGCCACCCCCCGAGGGTAGATGTGGCACAAGGCCGAGTTTAACGTGGGTCATCCGAGCCCGTAGGCTCAGCTAAAAAAAACCTTAGAACCTGCATAAACCTGCATAAAGTGGTTCGGGTCTGTCTACCTCCCCTTGGTAGAATAATCTATACTACTGTTCCCAACGAGGCTTACTTTCCTACTAATTGTATAGTAAGTGGAAGAGTCGAAAACAGACTCATTAGAGGGAGGACACCACAACATGTACTTTAACTTCCCTGTGTCTTTTCTATAACACTTTTCATAGTAATTGTTCTGATGAACTTTCCTCTTTGGCATCTAGGGTTTATGGATTTAAATGTGCTACTAGATTGCAGGTAATAGCTCATCCTGTTTACGGCTCGGTGTAACCTTAAGTTTTTACTTGTGAAAAACTTTCCGGTTTCTAGCTTCCCGGTCATCTTTGATTTTCTAAAATTTAAATGCAATGTAAATTGTTATCTTCCGTCTTTCACATTCCTGTTCTTTTATGGTTCTCTCTCCTTAAAAAAATATTTTCTTTTATTCATATTCGCTCACACCAGTAGCCCCTTAAATTCTAGTGGGTTTATTGCCTTGCTCGGGGTGAAATGATTAGAGAAATAAATTTATATATTGTTCATATGCACACATAGTATTTTTATACGACTTAATTCAGTGCTACGATTATTTACAAGTTTATCGATATGAGCCTGCTGGGGATTGGAAAGGTCCCAGAGACAAACGGCACAGTCACTGTTTTTATATCTAAGCCAAAAACCTGAGCCAAATAGGTCGCGACCTTGGGCAGAGTTAAAAGTGCTGCTAAGGGTTTGGAAAGACAGGGACGTTATCTCTAGTTTGCCTTTCAAGGATTATTGCTGATTGATATTTTATTGTGATCATAAAAGAAACGCATGCTGTTATTAAATTCTGACTACCGTTTGTAAAGAAGAGTCCAGCTTTACATTATCAACTTTATTTTTTAAACAATTAAGTACAATTCATCATTGTCTTCAATGGCTTTTTGCCATTTATCAGGAAGTTCTTTAATACATTCTGCAGGTTTTGATGGGGAAATTTTTAGACGAATTCTTGAATCAAGTTTTAATGAGAGAAATTTGTTCCTATCAATAAGTTTGCAGAAATAAAAAAAAGTCCCCCCCGCAACTATGGATAAATAGGACAGACAAATAGGACGGATCACGGAGAAGGAAAACTCCGAATTCAAAACTGTATGTAGCACTAGCAAAGCACATACTATACAGCTAAGCAAAGCATCGTTTGTTTTGATTCAACAATCCCAACTAAAGTCAATATTTTGTTCAATTAGAGATTCACCATTATTTGCAATGACTTGCTGCCACTTGTTAGACAACTCTTTGATACATTCAAATAAACTTCTGCAAGTCTTGATTTGAAAAAGATTGCAACAAATTCTTGAATCTGGTTTTCATTACAGGAAGTTGTTCCTATTAATATTTTGCAAAAAGGAAAAATCCTTAAGAATCGGTTGGTGCAAAGTCTAGTGAATATTGTGGGTCAAGCAAAACAGACCAACTTTCCAAAATGATTTTCCTGTGTTATTTTCTTGTGTTGTATGCTGTTTTTCCCCCATTAATCCCCTATCTGTTATTGTGCAACAATGAAGACCTGTTTGTGTACCTCTAAATTTATTCTTAGCTGCTACAAGTGCTTAGTTAGGATGATTTGGTTGAGATTACAATTGCTTCTCAAAAGCAGAAATTACTTAGAACTCAGCCTAACATTTAAAACTAATCAACTGACTAGAATTATAAATTGACTATTGAGTTTTCATTGTTATTAAAAAGGAAATGCCAAATGTTCTGAAATATTAAATAGCCTTTCTTTATGATTTTTTTTTCTTTTAAGTGTGTCACTGGAAAGGAACCATGGAAATCTGCTGTTGGATTATTCCAAAAATAGATTGGATCAAACAACCATGAGCAAGCTTCTAGAATTGGTATGTCACATTTTTATTTATATATACCTATGGTACGAAATCCATAAGTTGCGGTGTAAGTTTCTAGTATTGTGCGTTCCAAACAACTATGATCTTCAAAAAATAATAGGTCATCTATTTTTCAGAAGCCTATAAAAT
This sequence comes from Acanthosepion lycidas, assembly GCA_963932145.1. Classification (NCBI taxonomy): domain Eukaryota; kingdom Metazoa; phylum Mollusca; class Cephalopoda; order Sepiida; family Sepiidae; genus Acanthosepion; species Acanthosepion lycidas. The sequence goes on along the minus strand of OZ010592.1, from coordinate 92,277,463 downwards.
TATTTTCCTTTCTGCTGAGGTCATTTTTATTTCAGTTTCTTTCATTGTCTGCAAACATCTTGCATCTAAGTGGTCATATCGCTTGCTTAGGATGAAATGATAAAAACTACTTTCAGTATAATGAGTTGGTCATTTTTGTAACAGTGATATTAGTCATCTTTTATAGTTGTAGTTATTAGTCACAGCTATTAATCTGCTTTTAGTCTTGTAGCAATCAAACACAGATATTAGCCTGTTTTTATTTTTGTAGATATTAGACCCAGATATTAGGCTCCTTTTGTGCTTGTAGATATTACACCCAGGTATTAACCTACTTTTATTCTTGTAGATATTACACCCAGGTATTAACCTACTTTTATTCTTGTAGCTATTAGACCCAGATATTAGCTTGATTTTATTCTTGTAGATATTAGACCAAGATATTAGCCTCCTTTTATTCTTGTAGCTATTAGACCCAGATATTAGCCTCCTTTTATTCTTATAGATATTAGACCCAGGTACTACACTCCTTTTATTCTTGTAGATATTAGACCAGGATATTAGTTTACTTTTATTCTTGTAGCTATTAGAACAAGATATTAGCCTACTTTTATTCTTATAGATATTAGACCCAGATATTAGCTTGCTTTTATTCTTGTCAATATTAGACCCAGATATTCTTGTGGATATTAGACCAGATATTAGCTTGCTTTTATTAGAACAAGATATTAGCCTACTTTTATTCTTATAGATATTAGACCCAGATATTAGCTTGCTTTTATTCTTGCCAATATTAGACCCAGATATTCTTGTGGATATTAGACCAGATATTAGCTTGCTTTTATTCTTGTAGATATAAGACCCAGGTATTAGCCTGATTTTATTCGTGTACCTATTAGACCCAGATGTTAGCCTCCATTTATTCTTGTAGCTATTAACCCCAGATATTAGCCTCCTTTTATTCTTGCAGCTTTTAGACCCAGATATTAGCCTCCTTTATTCTTATGGATTTAGCCTCCTTTTATTCTTGAATATTTAATCCTAGGTATTAGCCTCCTTTTATTATTAGAACCAGATTTTACCTTGCTTTTATTCTTGTACATATTAGACCCAGATATTAGATTGCTTTTATTCATGTAGATATAAGACAAAGGTATTAGCCTGATTTTATTTGTGTAGCTTGTAGACCCAGATATAAGCCTACTTTTATTTTTGTAGCTATTAGACCCTAATATTAGACTCGTTTTCTTGTAGGTATTAGACCCTGGTATTAGCATCCTTTTATTCTTGTCGATATAAGACCCAGGTATTAGCCTGCTTGTATTCTTGTAGATATTAGACCCAGATATTAGACTCATTTTATTCTTGTAGCTATTAGACTGAGATATTAGCCTCATTTTATTCTTATAGATATTAGACCCAGATATTAGATAGCTTTTATTCTTGTAGATATTAGACCCAGATATTAGCCTCCTTTTATTCTTGAAGCTATTAGACCCAGATATTAGCCTCCTTTTATTCTTGTAGATATTAGACCTTTATATTAGCCTCCTTTTATTCTTATAGATATTAGACCTTTTCTTGTAGGTATTAGACACTGGTATTAGCATCCTTTTATTCTTGTCGATATAAGACCAAGGTATTAGCCTGCATTTATTCTTGTAGATATTAGACCGAGATATTAGCCTCCTTTCATTCTTATAGATATTAGACCGTGATATTAGCCTCCTTTTATTCTTGTAGATATTAGACCCTGATTTTAGCCTTCTTTTATTCTTGTAGATATCAGACCCAGGTATTAGCCTGATTTTATTCTTGTAGCTATTAGATCAAGATATTAGCCTACTTTTCTTCTTGCAACTATTAGACCCTAATATTAGACTCTTTTTCTTGTAGATATTAGATCCTGGTATTAGCATCATTTTATTCTTGTAGATATTAGACTCTGATATTAGCCGCCTTTTATTCTTGTAGCTATTAGACCAAGATATTAGCCTCCTTTTATTTTTGTAGATATTAGACCCAGATTTTACCATGCTTTTATTCTTATAGATATTAGACCCAGATATTCGCCTCCTTTCATTCTTGGAGATATTAGACCGAGATATTAGCCTCCTTTTATTCTTGTTCCTATTATACCCATATATTAGCCTCCTTTTATTCTGGTAGCTATCTGACCCAGATATTAGCTTGCTTTTATTCTTGTAGATATTAGACCCATATATTAGCCTCATGTTATTATTGTAGTTATTAGACCCAGGTATTAGACTTTTTTTATTCTTATAGATATAAGTCCCAGGTACTAGCCTGATTTTATTCTTGTAGCTCTTATACTCAGATATTAGCCTCATTTTATTCTTGTAGATATTAGACCCAGATATTAGCCTGCTTTTATTCTTGTGGCTATTAAATGCAGACATTAGCCTCCTTTTATTCTTGCAGCTATTATACACAGATATTAGTTTGCTTTTATTCTATTAGATATTAGACCCTGATATTAGCCTCCTTTTATTCTTGTAGCTATTAGACTCAGGTATTAGCCTCCTTTTATTCTTGTAGATTTTAGACCCAGATTTTACCTTGCTTTTATTCTTGTAGATATTAGACCCAGATATTAGCCTACTTTTATTGTTATAGATATTAGACCCAGATATTAGCTTACTTTTATTCTTCTAGATATTGGACTCAGTATTAATTTGTTTTTATTCTTGTAAATATTAGATCCAGATATTCGCTTTCTTTAATCTTGTAGATATTAGACCCATGTATTAGCCACCTTTTATTCTTGTAGCTATTAGACCCAGATATTAGCCATCTTTTATTCTTCTATTTATTAGACCCAGATATTAGCCCCCTTTTATTCTTGTAGATATTAGACACAGCCATTAGCCTTCTTTTATTTTTGTAGGTATTAGACAGATTGTAAAGTGTATTGCACTTACAGAAATTACAGCTTAATATGATTCTTAAGTTTTATATCCGTATTATTTTGGCTTCCTGAATCAGATTGTGTCATAAATTTTCTGTTTACCTTTTAATCCACTCTGTATCCTGCTGCAGTTGTGTAAGTTCTCATCTGTGTACCCAAACATCATCACTTTCTTTGGTCAATCAAGCATAAATATGAAGTTGTGTCAAAATTTTTCGTTTCTGTTCATCTAGTTTATTCTTAAAAAAATAATGTCTAATTATATTGACAGTTTTCAGAGTACTGCCCTCATCTTTATTGCGATATTCACAATGTTTGTTTCCCTGTTGTATGCTCTGATAATCTCGAAATGATATATGTTGGAATTTTAAACTGAACCCGTTAATTCGTCCAAGGTTGTTGATTGTTCTAATTCCACGTGCCATGCATTTTTGAATGTCTCAGTTAATTCCCTTTACTAATTCAACTCCCAGATTTTCGTCAGATATTGAACGCTCATCTCTTCTTGTGTAAAAGTCACCTTTGGTTTATCTGATCAAATATAGCACTAACGATGAGGACAATTTTTTTTAAGCGTTTCACCCCAAGCAAGGCGGGAAGCCACTAGGATGCAAGGGGTTACAGAAAATTTGGAGCAAGATCAGATAGGAGTGACAGAAGAAAGGATAAGAAGAAGGGTAGTGGATAGATCAAGGCAACTGGAGATGTCGATTGACATTACATTTGAATAGCTGGAGATTATAGCTCTCAGGGAAACTTGAATAGTGGAGGGAGTTCCACAGGCGAGAGGTGCGAGACATGAACCTGTTGGAGTAGAAGAGACGGCTACATTTTGGAGTTTCGACAGTGAAGGTGTGAGAGTGGGATGCCAGCCTCGTAGGGCGCTTGAACTCATGAAGTCACAGGAGCCAACTTTCCTCGCGGTGGACGAAGCAATTGACTCAATGTATTTGTTCCATCTCAGGTCAGCCGTCAACGTGAGATCGAGCAGCCGCAGAGAGTTACTCTCGAGAAGTTGAGCGTCAGACGTTCTAATGTGGGGCAGGGAAGGATCTCTGTGGTGATTAATAGAGAGCAGTTTTGTCTTGGAAGCGTTGAAGTTGACCAGCCAATTCATGCCCCAGTTCACAATCGATTGGAGGTCCTTTTCGAGACGCACGGCCAGGTTAGTTTTGTCAGTGACACTAAATTTGTTTTTGAGGCAGGAATAAATTGTGGTGTCATCCGCGTAGATGCCAACTTCGGAATTTATGACCCCAGGAAGGTCATTTATGAAGATAAGAAATAGAGTGGGGCCTAGGATGGAACACTGAGGAACACCTGCGTTCGTGGGATAAAAACTGGAGGAGAATCCAATGAGAACGACCTTCACATCACGGTTTGACAGGAATGATTGTATTAGGTCAAACAATCGACCCGTAATGCCATAACCCTGGAGCTTGCGAAGAAGGCCGGCATGCCAAACCCTATGAAATGCTTTGGAGATGTCTAGGGCCACGGCGCGAGCTTCCCCGTTATTTTGAAGAGCTCGGAAGTCAGTTTCAGTGATGGCCGTAAGCACATCAGCTGTAGATCGGGCAAAGCGGAAGCCATATTGCTTGTCTGAGAGCAGATCATGAGATGTGAGGTGGTTAACCACCTCAGTATTGATTAGGGCTTCGAAGACTTTGCCGGAGAGGGGTAGGAGACTGATAGGACGGTAGTTAGAAGGGTCAGAGGGGTCGCCAGAGTTCTTGAAGACAGGAACAATCGAAGCGGACTTCCAGCAGTCAGGAAAGGATCGAACAATGTAAATAGCATAAGACATCATTTCAGAAATAGAGACAGATCCTGAAGAAAGCCAACGGCCGAAACATCTAGAATATATCAAGACGAGAACAACAGTTCGGACAATCTATATAGTGTAAATAATTACAATACCTCATCTCCGAAATAGAGACAGATCCTGAAGAAGGCCAGAACGTACAACGGCCGAAACTTCATAAATACGTCGAGGACAACAGTCCAAACAATTTAAATAGTGTAAATAATTAGAATACCTCATCTCCGAAATAGAGACAGATCCTGAAGAAGGCCAGAACGTACAACGACCGAAACGTCATAAATATGTCAAGATGAGGACAACAGTCCCCACCCAAAAAAATAAAATAATGTAAATAGTGTAAATAATTACAATACCTCATCTCCGAAATAGAGACAGATCCTGAAGAAGGGCAGAACGTACAACGGCCGAAACATCTAGAATATATCAAGACGAGAACAACAGTCCGAACAATCTAAATAGTGTAAATAATTAGAATACCTCATTTCAGAAATAGAGACAGATCCTGAAGAAGGCCAGAGCGTACAACGGCCGAAACGTCATAAATATGTCAAGATGAGGACAACAGTCCAAAAAAAATAATAATGTAAATAGTGTAAATAATTACAATACCTCATCTCAAAATAGAAACAGATATACAATTGCATTGTATTCAAGCATATATTTGCAATGATTTTTTTTTTTTTTTTGCCATTCATCAGGCAGGCTCTTTGTCTCATTTTTATTAATATTCCACATGTACAGAAATAAAAAAAAGTTTTATGATTAAATTTTGAATGTAGTTTTCATTTTAGTATTTTTTCCTATACCGAAGAAGATTGAATCGATGAAAAGAGTAATAACAAATTAGTGCAAGATACGGTGTGCATGTCAAATTAAATAGAACAGACCCAGCGAGTTCAAATTTAATTCTCTTCCAGTTCCTTTCTCACGAACGCAGGTTTTCCTCAAGGCTTTATCCTGGGCCCTACTCTTTTCTTCATCTTCATTAACGATCTTCTCGATGTCATCAGTTCCGAAGTAAGCATCTATGTAGACGACAGTACTATTTACTCCTGCCTCAATAGAAAATCCGGTATTGCGGACATAACTAACCTGGGCGTTAGTCTCGAAAAGGACCTTCAATCAGATGTAGATTGGAGCAGGTATTGACTGGTTAACTTTAATGCCTGAAAAACAAAATTGCTCTCTGTTATTCACCACAGGGAAGCATCCCTGCCTTCCATTAGAATGTCTGATGCTCAACTCCACGAGAGCACCTCTTTACGACTGTTTTGTCTCAAGCTATCCGCTGACCTGATATGGAACAAATGCATTGAATCAATAGCAAGGAAAGTTGGTTCCCTGTGTCACGCCAGAAAGTTTTTCTCGTCCAAGTCTATCCTTCAAATTTATAAATCAACAATTCGCCCTTGCATGGAATACTGCTGTCATATATGATCTGGAACCCCCGCTGTTCATCTTAGGGTCCTCGACAAAATCCAGAGTGGGATATGCAATTTAACTGGTCCTGATCTGGCATCTCGTCTACAGTCGCTATCTCACAGACGTGCCATCGCATCCCTCTGTCTTTTCTACAAATACTTTCACGGTAACTGCTCTGACGATGCTACTTTCGCTAGTTCCCAGACTGCATCAATTTAAACGTGCTACTAGGCTGGCATCACGGTCCCACCATTTCACTGTCGAAACGGCTTCTACTCCAATAGCTTCATGTCTCGCACCTCTGTGTGTGGAATTCCCTTCCTCTTACTTGTTTCCCTGATGGCTATAATCTCTAAATATTCAAATGTAATATCAATCGACATCTCCAGATGTCTTGATCTATTCCCTGTCCTTCTCTTCATCCTTGCCTCTTTCACGTCTCTTTACTCTCACTCCCACTCTTTGTAACCACTTGCGTGCTAGTGGCACTACCCCCCCCCCACCTTGTTGGGGTGAAATGCTTGAAAAAATTATCTAAATCATTTAGAAAGCGTATTTATAATTCAATCATTTCTATTACGGCTTATACTTCAAACTGGAAATATATCATATAAACAAATACACCATGGTGGTTGAATTTGTATTAATAAAATGTCTTTCATATGATGCATGCTTTGTTGTCTCTGATCCTCTCCAAATAATGCTAACAAAAATACCCAAGAGATAATATTTTTTCTTTCATAATGTAGGTCCCCAAATATTAAAAAAGTTTAACCCTTCAAAATAAAAAGAAGAATGTTAAAATTTAATCCTGTAGTCGGCCCTTCAAACAGTGTGGTTGGTTCTGCACAAAGCTTTCACCACTATAATCAAATCATATGTGCTGGTGTCTGTCTGTCGGTTTCTAGGAACTGAGCTGCTTGACCCTCATACGTCGAATTCGACAGGAGAGTCGAGTATATATAGAGAGAGATGACGGGAGAGTCCACCACATCTAGGAAGGGCAAAGTATTGTTTGTTTCTATTTTATATGTAAATTATATCGTATGTCCGACTTTATTTAACTTACTAACTTATCAAGATCAGCGGCGCAATGCGTAAATTGTCGTCATTTTTATTTTTATTTTCGCCATAGCGCTTTGTTTGTTTTTGATTTTGCCTACTGCACACTTGAGTAGGGTCAGTCGGGCACCGTCTGTGAGAGAAAAAAGGCACCATGATGTAATTTAGTCCACCAGAAACGTTATTCTGTACTGCTTGGCATTCACACCGGAAGCTCCAACGCAAACATTTCAGATTGTCAATCTTAGGACAGTGCAGAGGATTAGGTCTTATGGTAATTACGAAAGTGTTTGGAGTGATCACTAGTGATGGCAACGTTTTGGCTCTATTCATATTCCGACAGGGCCTCAGACTCAACACACAGGCCTACGTCAAGAGCCTCGAGGAGGTAGTGCTGCCCTGGGTCAAGCGGTTGGCTGCTGGAAGAGACTACGTCTGGCAACAGGACTTTGACCCATGCCACACAAGCAGGAGAACCCAGTCATGGCTATCAGGCAATTTATGCGATCATTATCCCTTAGATCTGGCCACTCCCCAGACTGCAATGTTTGAGTCGCAGTTGAGCAAGAGACCAACAAAACTCCTTGTAACAACAAAGATGAACCAAAGCAAGGATTATGGCAGCATTCACACAACCTAAACAAGGAAACAGTCCAGGAGATTTTGAATTTGTCTGGAGGACCGTGGTTGAAGCTAATGGTGATTTTATTGAGTAATTTTTCTATTTAGTATTTCAAGGTATTTCTGTGTAATTTTGGTAAATGTATCTTAAAATGAGATGTCAGTGTTATTTTCATTTTGCGTAATTTAGCCGACAATTTAACTATCGCCACCTGCATTAATCGTCTCATAAATATATTGGTGCTTTAATCGCTAAAAGCTTTACGTTCACATTTTAACCCGTTTCATCATCGTTGGCAAGTCTTTTATTATCACAATGTGGAATATTTCATGGGAAAAATTATGGAAACCTGAACAAAAAGAAAAATGAAAGAAACAAAATATATATATATCAATACAGCAATATATACTCAAAACATATACGCCTTTATGCAAATTAATTGAAATAAGGGCGTTAGTTTCTTTTCTTTCACCATACTGTCAGTTTTAGAACCACTGGACAGGATTTTATATATATATATATAGAGAGAGATTTTTTTTTTTTCAAATAAAGCTATTTGCAGTGGTGTGCAGTAATATGAACCTATTATCGGAGTGTATGGTGAAATTTGTTTGGCCTTCAAAAATATTACATCATCCGTGATCGAATCAGATTTTTATTACGCCCAGACACTATTGTCTCAACTGTCGATTAGTTGTCATACGGCCATTGTCTTCGATGGACGTTACTCCACGGAGGCGTACAAATAGTGTAACGTTGCACAAAAAAATGGTAAGCCTTACCAGTGAGCAAATCAAAGTACTATATACTTGTGCGGAAACTCTCCTGATTTAAATCCATTCGAGAATCTGTGGTCAATCTGCAAGGAGCGTCTTCTTGGAATGGACATAAAAAGTATTAACAAGTGCAGTAGCTCATGTTTCATTGGAAACATACGAAAAAAGTAAATCATAACAGAATTAATTGTTTTGTTTCAGAAAATTTGCACAAGGGTGTATTTAGGAAATAAATAACTTTAAAATTCTCAGCATTCCCTCCGGTTTGTGCGCATGTGTATTTTAATCAACGTAAACATCAGTTTAGCCTGATAAAGCCCTAGAGGTCGAAACGTATGTCACAAAAACTTTTTCGACTTTGTCATAGTTTATCCCTAAAATTTTTTTTGGCGATAGAAATTTTTATATAGTTTTCTAAATTAGAAATGTGAAGGATTTGAATTATCTTTGTCTTAAGTAAATATAACATTAATACAGTTCCGTAAACGGTCTAACATTCATTCCAAGGGCTCGTAAGCCACAAATATACGCATAGATTTATTGTTTAAGCCCACTGTGGCTTAGGTATATTTTTTATTTCTTCCTCTATAACAGTGGTTTTTAACTTTTATTTGAGTCAAAGAATCCAATCAAAGTTATGGACCCACTTCCCTAGAAATATTCACACAAACTTTGCATCGACTTTGCAGCCCGGGGCCGTAGCAGCCCGGGGCCGGTGTTGGCGTTGGCTTTCAAAAGAATTTACCAATTGTAGTGGTTTTTACAGGGTTTTATTTTAGTAAAATAAAATAAAGAAAAAAAAATACAAGATGAGGTTACATTTGTCATTCGTCTATATTTTTGTCTAGTCTGTCTTCAACGTTTGATGTGTGTAGTAGTGAATTAACGGAGAAGATTCCGTTTAACAATTGAGGATATTCATATCGAGAGCATAAATGATATGAATTTTACATACGACCGCGAGAATGGTAATGGACATGAGGCTGCACGGCTGTATCAGATTGCGGTTCCAGATCGGAATCCTTAAGGTACATTACAGGATAGACACCAGCATCAGTTTACGATTAATGTGTGAGCTGGAATGTAGGTGACTGTCTGGTTGATCCATATGTTCCCCCAGCAGCTGTCTACAGGAATCTTATTTCGAACACATTTCGAAATTTGCTAGAATATGTACCCCTGATAATACGAAGATGCATGTGATTCATGAATGATATATCCCCAGCACATTTTAGTCACAATTTTCGCGATGCACTGGCTGACATCTACCATGAAACATTTGGTAGGTAGTGGGGGACACGGTCTATTGCTTACGCGTTTCACTGAACACAGTGCTTTGGATTTTTATGTGTGGCCACCTAAAACAATTGATTTATGCATCAGTCATTAATAATGCAGAGACGCTTCATCAACGATTCGACAACGTGCAGGAGTATTTGAAAGGGTGCCAGTCATTGATTGACTGGTGCATGCGTGTGTAGAAGCAAGAGCAGGACATTTTGAACTTCCCTTATGAGTTGCTGTGTTGAGGTACAACGAAGCCCTTCTGGACAGAGGTTTATGTGGATATTTTACCTTGTTTTGGTATTAGGAACCGCCCCCAAACTTTATAAAAGTATTTTGGATCGTACATTTAACAGCGTCTACCGTAAAGTTTAAACTTAATAACTTTAAAACGAAGGATTTGTGAACATATGTTCATAAGGACTTTTATCTTTGTTTTGGTGTGAGGAACCCTCACCAAAATTCGTAAAAGTATTTTTGATACACTCTGTATATAAAAGCAGCCATGCAATTATCAACATACTTACACAAAATTTGAGACAGTGGATTTTGATAGACAGGTTAGGAGAAACATGTCAAAATGGCGCAACACAAATCTAACATGAAACAATAAAATAATTTTTATAAGTAAATTTTATGGTGCCACGGATCCTGTCGCAGCAACGCGACAATAAATATCAGCAAACGTTGGATGACTCTGTTGCCTTCGGTCTGGAAACACAAACTGATACAGCCGGACAGCCTCGAGTCCATTACCATTTTCGCGACCGTATGTAAAAATGATATCTGCCTGTTCACGATATGAATATTCTGCCATTGTTATACAGAACACTTCTAAGTTAACTCACTACTACACACGTTAAACATTGCAGACAAACTAGCCACATATATACACGAAGAACAAATGTAAAATAGTCTACCTGACAACTCAGCATCAACTACCGTAATCTTTCTTTAAACTTATAACTCAAAAACGAAGCATTTGCAGATATTTGTTTATTTGTACTTTTATCATTGTTTTGGTGTGAGAAACCTGTCCCAAAGTTCGTAAAAGTATTTTTGATACACACTGTATATAAAAGCAATCATGCAGCTATCAACATACCTTATCCCAAATTTGAGACAGTGGCTCTAGATAGATAGGAGTGGTGAAAAAGATGTCAAAATGGTATGGTAAGATCTACGAAACCAGGAGGATTAACCGGCTTCGGAAAGTGAGAAGCAAAAGTAAATCATCATTAGTATGCCAGCAACCACTTCTAGAAATTATCACTCTTCCACAGCTTGTGGACTCGTTTGCCAGACTTAAATATCATATCAGGAATAAATATCCGAACTGAACTGTTTTTGAAAACACACATACATCGTATGTGACCAGAGAGTCCATTATATACAGGGCGTGTCCCTAATGTGTGGAAATCTCATTAACAATATTTTTATACGACCACAGATTAAACATGGCTTTGTCAAAAGAAGAAAGAAGTGACTTCTTTTTTCTGGGGTATGCTAAAGAAGGTGTACTCAATGAAAATCACAGATGCAACACACTTGATTGAACGCATAAAGAGTGAATGAGCTAAAATTGACGGCAATGTAGAGTTATTGCATCGAGTTCACGTGAATCTTGCAAAGTGCATCAAATTTTGCATTACATGTTATTTGTTAATGTTTTAATTCAATAAAATGAACTTGAAATTTTCATTTCTTGATAATATGCTTATATATATATATATATATATATATATATATATATATATATATATATATATATATATATATATATATATATATATATTCTGTAGTTCACTGCTATCAGCAAGCAGAAAATTATTATTCTCCTGATGATGGCCATGTTGGCCGAAACTAGTTGAGGAATCTAAATGAAATAATAATAAAAACTAAGGAATATTAATATACAACCCACTGTGTCTGAAGATTTTATATTTTTATGGTTCAATATATATATATATATATATATATATATAAGAAGAATTTATCTTAGATTACGCAATTCTTCCTCTAATTCAAGAGCATCACGTATTCACTTTTGTTTATTAAACATTAAATTACGTCACTTAATAGCATCCATAATTTACATCTGGAAGAGATCGTTGACATTTCTGGTGCACATAATGAGGAAGGAAGGCTTGGAAAACCTGATACTTACAAGGAAAGATTGAAGGCAAGAGGGACAGAGGAAAACGACACGTAATATATTTAAGGAGGTTGAGTAAATGGATGGCAAAACAAGGTTTGGGCGAAATAATAAAATGACAATATTTATTAAAGGATACAAAAGCCAGGGAATCGTGGATATATATAGTTACCGGTGGCGGTACCTGAACCATCAGCTACCGGTACGCAGACAGTGTCTAGGCCATGCTAAGGTTATATCATTGTTGTTTTTGTGTTAATAAACTGCTTTTTTTTTTTTTAATTACTTTTTATGTGTTTGATATTGAATCATTTTTTTTTTATTTTTTGCGCAAAATCAATGGAAGATGAAAAGGAGTCAACATTTATTATATTCATTATATATATATATATCCGTTATTATCACAAAATATTACAGGTGTGTGATACATTGAGAAAAATAAATGCCGGTCCGCTATATCAGATAGTTTACAATCGACATGAACAGGAGTGTCTCTTCCTGCTATTCACCATTGTTTAATAAGGAAATATACTCTTGAGATTTTGAATAGACGGATGATGTGTGGCTGGTTGTTGACAAAATCTGGCTTCGAAATACATTTTTGTTAGGTGAATTTCCTTTTCCGAACATCTTCATGCCAAAATGTTGCGTCCAAAAGAAGGTGAGGCAGTCCTCGAACGGGTCATTTTATTTTCTTACATTGGTCACAGCTGGGAAAGAATTAACATCTTGTTATAAGGTTACTGACTGGATAGGATTGTCTTTTTCTTGACGTCGATTTCATTCTTAAAAATGACGAGAAAGAAAGATCGATGCGGATAAAATGCTACCTCATCGATGATAACTTGCGGGTTCACAGTTACCATCTCGCGAGCTTGCTGAATCTTCCCGTCTGTGGTGGACGTTGATGGGTGTCCTGCGCCTTCTTCGTGCGTCACGTTCGTCCGGCCACTTTAAAACTCGACGATCTATTCATGTAGACTTCTACGTATTATTTTTAAAGCCTCCGGTGAAATTTCAGCCTCTGACCCAGAGATATTGAATCACTGCTCTCAATTCTACCTATTTAGCTATATATCGTACTTATCGTCTAGGAAACATTTGATGCCCCATCAAGTGGCTGAGACAGTTTAATATTCTTCAGCCGCACAAATGAAAGCAAAAAAAGGACAACGAGATGCAGTTATATTGAATTTTATCCATTCGATCTTGCATTGATGTAGGGTTTACTAAATCTGCAAACATCAGGGAATGCAACAATTAAATCCTGCTTAAAGAATACATTTCTGGTGCTCCGTTCAAAAAAAGAACTGCGATTCTCTCTAGAAAAACCGTCATGGTTTGAAGAATGCCAAAGCACAGTAGCTAAAATTGAATTTATATTTTGAAAACTTAGTTTGCGCTTTGATAATTGAATTTATATTTTAATAATTTAATTTATATCTTGATAATTTAATAATGCTCGCTTTACTAATCATGCGTACCACTGTGGTCACGTGATCGAAGTTTGATCACGCGTGTTTTTCTTGTTGCTCTTACAGTGTAAACACGGCCGCTCCGCCAGCACTGTGCACCAAGGATGAACAAAGAGCAGTGATTCCAATCTGCAGAGAAAATTCTACCTCATCGGTGATAACAGGCCGGTTCGCCGTTACCATCTCGCGAGCTTGCTGAATCTTCCCGTCAGTGGTGGAGGTTGACGGGTGTTCTGCGCTTTCTTCGTGCGGTCACTTTAAAACTCCTCGATCTATTCATGTAGACTTCTACGTATTGGTTTTAAAGCCTACGGTGAAATTTTAGCCCCTGACCCACCTTTCCACCAAAATCTGATCACTTTTCTCAATTCTACCTATCTAGCTATGTATCGTACTTAATTAAGTCTAGTAAATATTTGATGTCTGATCAGGTGGCTGAGACAGTTGCATATTCCCCAGCGGCACAAATAAAAGCCAAAAAGGACGACGAGATTTAGTTACATTGAATTTTCTCCATTTGATCTTGCATTGATGTAGAGTTTAGTAAATCTGCAAACATCAGGGAATGCTTCAGATTCTATGTGCAACAATAACATACAAGTGTAGGGTAAAAATTATCCACAATTTCGCGATAACATATCTTTAGCTTTATTGCACATGCGTAACATTGTGTTTACGTGATCGAAGTTTGAGCTTGATCACGCGTGTTTTTCTTGTTCCTCTTACAGTGTAAACATGGGCGCCCCGCTAGCAGTGTTCACCAAGGAGGATCAAAGAGCAGTGATTCCAATCTGCAGAAAAAATGCTACCTCATCGGTGATAACTCGCCGGTTTGCCATTACCATCTCTCGAGCTTGCTGAATCTTCCCCTCAGTAGTGGAGATTGACGGGCGTCCTGCTATTTTTTCGTGCGTCACGTTTGTCCGGTCACTTTAAAACTTCTTGATACCCACATACACACCTGTACGTGGTAAAATACACTGACGCCATATTGTGTTAAATGCCTTCGTTGAATTTCAGCCCCTGACACATCTTCTGACTAGAGAAATCGGAACACTGATTTTGTTTCTCCTTGGTGAACACTGCTAGCGGAGCGGCCATGTTTACAATGCAACAGCAGCAAGAACACTGGCGGGATCAGGCTCACACTTGGATCACGTGACCACAATATCACCAACTATAAGCACGCATGAGCAGAAGGCAGTGCAACAAACCTAACGATATTTTATGGCGAAAATGTTGTTCCTTTTTTACTTAGCCTTGTATAAAAGCACAATTGTCGAAAGAAAAATGAAAAAAAGAGAAAAAGCTAAAGAGCTAAGGGGGAAAAACAAAACGTACAAACAATCACGACTCACTTAGCCTAGGCACACTAAAGCAGACGGACGCACATCCGCAGAGATGGGCGCACAAACGAACACACGAACACAAAAATACAGAAAAAATTTACGGGAAAGTTAAAGGAAAAAACTGAAAAAAATATAAGCAGTAAATTGCTGATAACCCTTGAAGAGTGGACAGACAGGCCCGCTTACGAAGCTCTGGAGTTGGAATGCTGAAGATAACATCAATCAGCTAAGTGACCAACTTTTACTTATATATATATATATATATATATATATATATATATATATATATATATATATATATATATATATATATATATATATGTGTGTGTGTGTGAAAATATTGTAGAAAATAGGAAATAAACTGGTTTGGTGAATAATCCAAAGTTTCTTAGTATTTTTGTTATTATTTTTAAAAAATAGTGCCCGATACGAAGGTAGAGCATAAATATAATTATTTATTTAATAATATATTAATAATAATATATTATTTATTTAAAAATATGATTCCAACTCGCGAGTTGGAATCATATTTTTAAATAAATAATTATATATATATATATATATATATATATATATATATATATATATATATATATATATATATATATAGGTAAAAAAGTTTGTCACTGAACAACAACTGAATATATATATATATATATATATATATATATATATATATATATATATATATATATATATATATATATATATATATATATATTCAGTTGTATAGATATTAGTTTATGACTATGGATCTATTTATGCTTATTCGTATTTGATGATGTTTTTTAGGGGGAGGGATAAATTTTCTTCTGGGTTTGTTTGGGTCGACGCTCTCACACACATATACACATGTACATACAGGTGTACACATTTTAGTTCACACAAACACACGAATATAAACAATCCGAAGTTAAGAACATATATACACAATTATAATATATATATATATATATATATATATATATATATATATATATATATATATATATATATATATGTGTGTGTGTGTGTGTGTGTGTGTGTAAATATATATATATATATATATATATATATATATATATATATATATATATATAGTTATTTATATATTATATGTGCGGTACTTATTGGAAAGCGTTCAATATCAGAGATAGAGCTAACATTTGGTTGGATTGATCAATCCAAACAAATATATATATATATATATATATATATATATATATATATATATATATATATATATATATATAAAGTATAGTTAATTGTCAGACATTAATCTAGCGAACGACAGAGGAAATTATTTATTGCTTTTCTCATGTTAATGGAACAAAGTAAATTTTGGCAAGTTTTAACATTCGTAATCGCAAAAAATATATAGTTTCAAAAGGAACTTTTTTTCTCTTTATGACGCTATGAATGTATAACTCGCTCGGCAATGCTGATTGTTTTAAAAGGCTATTTTTAGAAGTACATTCTTATTTAAATATAATTTGATTAAATGAAAAATGATTCGAAATTTTGATCAGATTCATTACGATGAATTACTTATACACCGAGTAATTGTTTTTTGCCAAAATCTGCCTTTTGTGTCCACAAAAACCTTTTCTTTAAAATTCCCAGTGATATCAGCTTCGTATTTCTTGTGACATTCCTTACAGTCAGTAGTGAATAATTCCTGCTTGAATTTTTAGATTGATTCGTATTTGTTTTGAATTAATCAAATATCTTTTTTCTTTTGAAATATTTGTCACAAAATTTATATAAGTTTAGTTAAATTATTTTCACTTACTGTTGCTATTCAGTTGGTAGGTGGAATTATAGGCCCAGTTTTAAGATTTTTTTTCCGTCAAATCACCCCAAGATAGTCTGGATTTCCATTAGCGCTCAAAGGGTTACAGAGAGTGAGAGTAAGAGTAAAGAGAAGTATTTGGGAAAAGGATAAAGAGAAGGACAAGAATCAAAGGCATCAGAAGATATCGATTGACATTACATTAGAATGCTTTGAAGATTATAGTTATCAGGGAAGCAAGTGAAGTTCCACTGACGGGAGGTGTGATATAAGAAACTGGAGTAGAAGAGATGGCTACATTTAGTCGTTTCGACAGTGAATTGGTGGGGCCGAGATTCCAGTCTAGTAGCGCGCTTAAATTCATGCAGTTTTGTAACCAGTGAAAGTAGTTCATTGGAGCAGTTGTCATGAAAGTACTTGTAGAAAAGACAGAGGGAAGCCGCAGCATGTCTGTGAGATAACGACTACAGAATGGGTACCAGATCAGGACCAACTTCGTTACATATCCGCCTCTGGATTTTGTATTGGACCTCAAGATGAACAACGGGAGCCTCGGACCCTATATGGTAGCAGTATTCCATGCGAGAACGAAAGGTTGATTTGTAGATTTGAAGGATGGACTTAGGGAAGAAAAACATTCTGTTGCGATACAGAGAAACCACTTTCGTTCCGGTAGATGAAGCTCTAGATTCAATGTAATTGTTTCATTTCAGGTCAGGGGATAGCGTCAGACCAAGCAGGCGCAGAGAGGCGTGCTTGTGGGTTTGGGCATCAGCAATCATTAGGGGAGGTAGAAAGGGTTCTCTATAGTGGGTAACTGAGAGCAGTTTCGTTAAAGTTTACAAGCCATTTCTTGCCTTTGACAACCAAAGATTAGAAGTCCTTCACGAGGCCTACAACAGGTTTAGTTTTATCAACGATAGCGGATCTATTATTAAGGCAGGGGTAAATAATAGAGTCGTCATCGTTGATAACCTCAGAAAGATCGGTGATGAAGGTCAAAAACAGTGTAGAACCCAAGGAATTGGAGAGGATCCAGTTTAGGATGACCTTCATTTCACGGTTTAACAGGAATGATTTTAATAAGTTAAATAATCGTCTTGTAATGCCGTATCCCTGAAGCTTACGAAGAAGGTCAGCGTGTCAGACCCTATCAAACGCTTTAGAGATATCTAAACCTACGCATCGGGCTTCTAAATTATTTTCAAGTGCTTGATATATAAATTCAGATTTGGTCGTGAGCGCTCAGCGGTTGACCGGGCAAAGCAGAAATCATATTGTTTGTCTAAGAGCAGATCGTGAGATCTAATGTGCTTAATCAATTCGGCGTTGATTAAAGCCTCAAAGACTTTGCCAAAGAGTGGTAGGAGACTTATAGAACGGTAGTTAGATGGGTTAAAAAGGTCACCAGTGTTCTTAAAAACAGGGACAACAGATGAGGACTTCCAATAGGCTGGAAAGCAAGAGTCAGCGAGGCAATAGTTATATAATTTGAAGAGGATTGGTGCCAGTTTGGAAGCACATTTCTTCAGGACAACGGCTGGTATGCCGTCTCCGCCGTTAGATTAATGGTTGACTAACACGGAGAGGATGTCCAAAACTGTCGATGGTGTTATGTTTATGCCACCCAACAGAGACTCAGTTCTAGTGGGTAAAATCAGATGTGGGTACTCCGGATGAGTCGAGCGTTGAATTGGATGAGAATATCCGAGCAAAGCATTCAGGTTTATTAGCTGAGGAAATCAGTACCCGAAATTGATTAAATAGAGGAGGTATTAAGAGTTTGTTGTTGTTCAGCACGCCTTGCAGAGCCGCCAATAATCTCTAGAACCAAACTCGCGCGATGCAATACGTTGTTTCATTTTTTCCATCAAATAGTGACTTTGCTTCATTGAGGACATGCTTGCACTCATTACGGACAGAGACAAATGGCGTCTATTACAATCAGACATATTGCTTTGGTACAGTCGGAAGAAGTGATTCCTATAGGCAATAGCAGCTGAGCAAGCAACGAAGAACCAAGGAGATGAGTGCGTTTTAACTTTATATTTTCTTGCGGGGATGAAAGCCTCGATGCCAGCTTTTACACAGGAGGAAACCTCAGACGCATATTTTTGAACGGGGGGCTTAAAAATAGCATTCCAGGGAACATCGTGACGGAAATCGAGGAACGAGTCCCAGTCTGCGCGTTGATAACAGAAAGATATTCTGTTAGTAGTAGGTTCTTTACTGGGGGAGGAATAAAAAGAGACGTTAACAGACTCTATGGCATGATCAGAGTTGCCAAGAGGGCTAATCTGCTTGACACGACAAGAGTCGGGGATGGAGGTAAAACAGGAATCGAGAAGGTAAGCTTTACCGTCAGCATTACTGGGGAAATGCGTAGGAAAGTCAACCACTTGCGTGAGGGATTGAGTGATTGAAAAGTTAAGGGTGTGTATGCCAGCGAGATAAGTTATAGAGTTTTTAGACCACATCTGTGCGCGTTAAACTATTTTATTGTCTTAAATTTGGTTAGCTTTCTATTTCGCCTTAAATAAGAATATTTCGGAGTTTAAATGTATTTCCAATGTATTTTTCTTCGTTATGTAAATATCAAAAGCTAAAAGATCTAAGTGGTTCTATATTGAAGCTGACGATTATTGTTGATTTTATATTGTTACGGCATGAATAGAAATTTATGCGATGATTTTACTGGTGCATTTTATTCCTATCAAAGCTTTTATCGAGGAAAATAATATATTATTTGTTATTTTTATTATTTTTTATAAATAAATTCTGTTGTACATTCGACGTTGTTTAATTGTTTTATCATTTCACCCCAAGCAAAGCAATAAATTCACTACGACACAAGGTCTTACAGGGTGTGATGGAATATGAGGAAAGAAAATAGTATTATGAAAAATACCAAAAAGATTTGGAAGAGAGAAGATCATAGATATTGCATTTAATTTTTTGAAGAGCAAAGATGACTGGGAAGCAAGAAGACAAAAAACAGTTCCACGATGAAGAAGTACGAGGGAAAAACTGTTAGCATATAACATACGGTTATATCTAACCATTTCAACTATGAAATGATGAGGCCTGCCACCAATCTAGCACTGCGCTTAACTTCATAAGATCATGTCACCATAGAATAAAGTTGATCAGAACAATTACCATGAAAGTATTTATAGAAAAGGTTTCGAATGTTTTCTCAGGTCCTCATGAAACGTTGATGAAGCGTCGATATATTATTAATGACTGATGCATGAACCAATTGTTTTAGATGTCCCCACAGATAAAAAATATCAAGGACTGAGTTCAGTGAAACGTGTAGGCCATGGAACCGGTCCTTCCCTACCTATCCATCTTTCATGGTAAATGTCAGCCAGAGCATCGCGAACAATGTGAGTAAAATGTAGTAGAGCCTCATCATGCATGAACCACATGCATCTTCGTATTAGCAGGGGTACATCCTCTAGCACGTCAAGAAGTGTGTGCCAAATAAAGACCCTGTAGACAGCTAGAGTAACACTTAGTGGGAGTGCATGTGAATCAACAAGACAGTGCCCTTCAATACCAGCCCGGACATTAATCGTAAACTGATGCTGGTGTCTATCCTGTATTGTTTCATAGGGACTCCGATCTGATACATCTGTGTCGCCTCGTGTCCATTAACATTCTGCCTGCTCACGATATGAATATCCTGCCATTGTTAAACGGACCACTTCTCTGTTAACTAACTACTACACACGTTAAAGAAAAGACACAGAGAAGATCAGTTCATGGCCAATAACATGGAAGATTCTTCTTTAGTTTTCGTTAAAAGAATCTCTAAATACATAACAGACACGTGACTAGATGTGGCAGAAACATTTAGAACATGGACGAATAAATGTGTAAAGCAGATTCTGACAAGATAAATTATCTAACACAACACAGTGAATCAACATTCTTAGTAGCAGGTGAAGCAATTAATTCAATATAATATTTACACTTCATGTTGCCGGAAAACGTTACTCCGAGAAGGCTCAGTGAGTCACTCGTTGGAGGTTAGCATCAGCCATTCTGGTACAAGGCAGAAATAGTTCGCTCAGATGATTAAAAGAGGACAGTTTCGTTTTGGAGGCATTGAGCTCAACAAACCATTGCTTGCACCAATTAACAACAGATTGTAAATCCTTTATTATAATCTTCTAATGCAATGTGATAAATCCAGATCTAACATCTCGTCTACAGTCACATTCTCACATACATAATGTGGCTTCCCTCTATCTTTTCAGCAAATATTTTCACAGCAAGTGCTCTGACGAGCTACTACCACTTTTATCCCAACTGCATGAATTTAAGCAGGTCACTAGGTTGGCATCTCGGTGTCGATACAGTTAAATGTCGCAGCCTCTTCTACTCCAACAGCTTCTTCTCGCAGTTCTCGACAGTGGAACTCCCTTACTCCTACTTGATTCACTGATAGCTATAATCTTAAAAAATTCAAATATAATATCAATCAACATCTTTGATGCCTTCATCCTGATCTCCGCTCTTATCTATACCTTTTCCTCAAACACCCCCCTTTACTCTTGCTCTCCTTCTCTGTAACCTCATTTTGTGCTAGTGGCACTCCCGCCTCTTTTGGGGTGAAATGCTTATGTAACCGCCTCTTCTACTCCAACAGCTTCTTCTCTTGCTCTTCCCGACAGTTCCCGACAGTTGAACTCCCTTCCTCCTAAGTGCTTTCTTGATAGCTATAATCTTCAAATATTCAAATGTAATGTCAATCGACATGATCCTGATCCCCGTCCTTCTCTATATCCTTTCCTCCAACAACCCTCTTTACTATTGCTCTCATTCTCTGTAACCCCCTGTGTGCTAGTGGCCCTCCCGCCTTGCTTGGGATGAAATGCTTTAAAATAATAATTAAATAAATAAATTCGACCTTATCAGATTTGTCAGACTTACTAATTCGACGGCAGTATATATTTATGTCATCAGCATTGATACCGATTTGATAACTGATAACATCAAGAAGGTCATTTATGAAAATTAGGAACACCATAGGTCCAAGGATGGAGCCCTGGGGAACACCGGCATTAATACGAAATGATCTAGATGAGTGGTCATTCAAGACAACTTTCATTTCGTGATTTGATAGGAGAGACTGAATCAGCTTTTAAAAAATCCGTCCAGAAATACCATGATATTTCAACTTCCAAAGAAAACCAGTAGGCTAAACTCTGTCAGATGCCTTTGAGATATCCAAAGCAACAAGCCAGAACATCACCATTCTTATCTAAAGCTTAATAAACTCTTTCAGTAATAATCTTTAATGCATCAGCACTTGATCTAGAGAAGTGATAGCCATATTGCTTATATGAAAAGGAATCTTGCATAGTGAGATGTTTGACCAATGCCCAGATGATTAGAGCCACTATTACTTTGCCAAAAAGAGAGAAATATCAGACGGTTCGCCTGAGTTCTTCAAGTATGGAACTTCAGAAGAGAATGCCCAATAAGCAGGAAAGCAAGAATTCGGAAAGTATTTATTGTAGATTTTAGAGAGAACAAGAACCAATGAAGGAGTGCCTTTCTTAAGTATATTAATTTATTTACAAGATAAGGTTATAGTATTCTTTGGGGATATATTAATAGCGCATCATCAATATATCGGGAATTAGTTTATTGTTTGGGTAGAATATTTTTGTAAAATCTTAGAAAAGACAAGTTAAAATATCGTTAAGAGATGATGTCATAAGTCAGGGGTCGGTAACATACGACACGCGTGCCACACGTGGCACACCAAGCAATTTCCAATGGCACGCAACCGCAAATGACATCACGCTGTCCGAACCAATAACTACTACAACGAAAAGAAGATATTTAGTTGTTTCAATTTTAATATATACTAAAGTATGTATACTATATATTACTATATAAAATATATTGTAGAACAGGTATATTGACTGTAAGCTTAGGGTCACATCAATTTGAAAAACCACTTCCTGTACGATCACCGAAGTTAAGCAACATCGATCCTGGTTTGGTAATCGATTGGGAATAACAAGTACTGTAAGCTTGGGTGTCACAATGGTGTAATAGATAGATCTAATAGAGTAGGGGTGAGAACATTTCATTTTGTTGATTCTTTTATCACAGGGTTCGGCAATTTCCAATGGTACGCAGCGGCAAATGACATCATGAAGTCCGAACCAATAACTGCTACAACGCAAAGAAGATATTTAGCTGTGTTAAAACTGCTCACCCGTTGCACTCCCTGCTCTTTTCACCTTCTAAGATCACGTGGCACACCAAACAATTTCCAATGGTATGCAGCCGCAAATGACATCATCAAGTCCGAACCAATAACTACTACAACACCAGATATTTAGCTGTTTAAATTTTAATATATACTAAAATATATATACTATATATTACTATAAAAAATATATTGTAGAAAAGGTATATTGACCTTGACTTGTATAAAAATACATACAATGAGTAATTTTAAAACCCTAAGTTGGCATATAATTAGCAAAAGTATGCTCACTCCTGTCATAGGCAATCCAAAATTTGACGGGAGTGAAAGAACATTAGCTTGTGATGATTTGACAATATTTGTTAGAATTTTATCTATTAAGTTGGTGCAAAAATAATGACAATGACGTAATAATGTCGTTTTTTGACGTTCAAAATACGTCAAACAACGACATTATTACGTCATTATTTTTGAACCAACCTAATATTAGTAAGGAGAGGTTAGTTTATCTTTTTACTAGATTTTTTTTTAAGATTAAAACATTTTTGACAGGATCATTGGGATAAAAGGATTTGAAATTTCAATTAGCCAAGAGTTTATCTGTTAGTGTTTTGACCACCGATCTTTTCCAATAACGTTTCTTTTATAAGGTAAGAGGCATTTTTTTTGTTTTAGGATTTCTTATGATGACAATTCTACTTAGTTTGTCCGAACTGGTGATTGAAATCTAATTTTACTTTGGCTACATCTTCTTATACATTAATACAGTAAGAGAAAAGGTACAAGGTTGTCACCCTAAAGGAAGTCCTGATTTAAGATCAAGGAAGGTAGTGTCTCCGTTTGGGCATCAAAACAAAGATTTGGTATTTAGGTTTTACTTTATCGCCAAGAATCTCAAGTCGATATCCTGCAGAAACGTTAACTATGCATATGATCTCGCTATCAATGCAGGCAACATTACGAAGAAAAAAAGTAAATTCAAGTTACATAAAATTAATTCAATATCTTTTTTACAATCAGTAACATCCATGATACACTTTCGATACATGACTCATGAGGTAGATTTTCTTTCTGTGGTTGCCATCCAAGGCTATAGAACCCGTCCTGTTATTTACCCATAGGGGGAGAAGATGATTCAAACTTTTCCAAGCTTTCTGTGGTAGACTGGTTGCCATCCAAGGCTATAGAACCCAGTCTGTCCTGTTATTTACCCATAGCTCGGGACAGACACATACTTTTCCCAATGTTATTAGTACGTAAATGAATATCAGTCAGTTATGTGCCATGCAGTAGGTTGCCATTTCGTTCTGCAGTATACCAGTTGCTATCCAAGGTTATAGAACCCAGTCTGTTCTGCTATTTACCCATAACTGGAGGGAGAAGAGGATTCATACCTTTCCCAAGGGTATTAGCAGATAAGATCCGAGCCGCTATCCATTACTCCACCGTGCCTCCTTTTTTTACATTACTGATAGAATTGTAGTGAGCTTTTCCATTTATGACGAGTAAATACAGTTTTAACTTAAGAACAATATCACTTGACCAATAAAATTTAGCATTGAATTGTAACTTTTTTGCTGCAACGGTGGTTAGCGTGATTCTTCTCTAGTTTTTGCCAATCTTCTTTCTTTGGGAAGAGAAATATGCAGCCTTCTACCTATCTTTCTATGTTTTCTCCATTATATATGGCGTTACAGAGTAGGAGTTGGATATAGTTATAATCCTGGGCCATTCAAACCTCCGGAGTAATGTTATCAAATCTCAATATCAGACATTGAACAAACCCTGACTGTTTGGCGGATGATTAATGGCGTCAGGGCAAAGAATTTACAGGCCGCCTTACTTTTTGTACATTGCTCTAAAGCCTTACATTATGTACATTGGAAGAAAATGGAGAAGATTCTTCTATCATATGGCATCCCCTCTGAGACAGTAACTGCTATAATGATGCTATACAAAAATACTAAATGATACTATACAATGAGGCTATACAAAAATACAAAATCTTTGGTTACATCCCCAGACGAGAATACTAGCTTCTGTTGAATCTTTTTCATACCTCGGAATCAAAATAAATTCTACTGAAAAGGATGTGAGAATTCGTCTATCTAAAGCCAGGGCCGCCTTGAATAAAATCTGAAAATTTGATCTACCAGACAACCTCAAACAGATATTATTTCGTGCCATTGTAGAGGCGGTTTTAATGCATGGTGCCACTAGACAGAATCATTTATATTACATAAAATGTTATTTTAGCGGATATGCGTATTTGAGTAAACGTTCCAGTTTTTAAACGGTAGGAAAAAGATGGAGGGGATCCTTCTGGCATATGGTATCGCACACTTCCACCCACCCCGCGAGACCGTAACTGCCATAAAGATGCTATAGAACAATACCAGATCGTTGGTTAGATCCCCAGATAGAGACACTAACTTCTTTGACATTAAAGCAAGGGTCCTTCAGGGTGACACTCTTGTACCGTTTCTCCTTGTCGTCACCATTGATTACGTATTGAGAACTTCCCCTGAGAAACATCATCCAGGTTTTACTTTATCACCAAGTCACTCAAGTCGATATCCTGAAAAAACGTTGACAGTTACTGACGATGCAGAAGACCTCGCTATCACTGCAAACGCTATTACCAATGTCACAGTTCCCCTACATCATCTTGGAAATGCTGTTAACGATGTTGGATGTAAATGGCTCTAAAATCAAATTCATCAACCAGACTCAATAAAAACTACCTCTGACGAATCTATAAATGTGTCTTTTAGATACCTAGGAAGCGAAATAAATTCTATTGAAAAAGATATGAACATTCGCATAGCTAAAACCTGGTTCCTCCTTTGATAAAATTGATATAATCTGGTAATATGATCTATCAGACAACTTCAAACAGTAGATTCGGTCTTAATTTATGGGGTTAGTGCTTGGACATTAACTATAACCTAGTGTCTAAGCTTGATGGAACTTACACTCGGATGCTGAGAGCTATACTTAACATATCTTGGAGACAACATCTAACTATATCACAACTCTATAGACCCATCACTGATATGCTTACAATCTTACATGAAGGTAGAATGCACTCTGCAGGGCACTGCTGGTGAGCAAAACAAGAACTTTCGAGCGATCTACTTCTCTGGACACCGAGCCATGGAACAAAATGCGTTGGTCACCCAGCAACCACCTACATTGACCAGCTATGTTATGACACAGAATATCACCCAGATAACCTCCCGACCTTGATAAAGGACCGTGATGGTTGGCGTAATAGACTTCATAAATGTCCGAGAAAGCTTGAACGAATAAGAAATATAAATACAGTGAGGTCTCCTAATATTATGTCTTACTTGTTCACGGTGCAGTTAGTGTTTCTTAGACTCTTTACAATTGGTTGTTGTTTGCATGTTTTGGTGTTCGTCGTAAATTTCCTGCTTCTGCTTTCAACAGAATGTTCTTCTGGCAAATTTCTACTCCGACTTGATGAAAGAATTGTTGGAGAATTTAACACTTAAAAGACACAATGAGAGAAAGAGAGAGAGAGAGAGAGTGAGAGAAAGAGAGAAAGTGAGAGAAAGATACTGAAGAAATCAATTACTAACATGATTTGTGCAAATGGGCGAAGGAAAAGGTAACATGAAGACAAAGAGTATAATGAAAAGAGTATCACTCGAACAAAGAGGAGAATGTAAAAGGTACCATAAAGACAAAGAAGACCATGAAAAATGTACCCTAAAGACAAAGAGGACCATGAAAAAGGTACTATAAAGACAACGAGAACCATGAAAAAGGTACCATATAGACAACGAGAACCATGAAAAACGTAACATACAGACAAAGAGGACCGTGAAAAATGTACCATATAGACAACGAGAACCATGAAAAAGGTACCATACTGACAAAGAGGACCATGAAAAATGTACCATATAGACAACGAGAATCATGAAAAACGTACCATACAGACAAAGAGGACCATGAAAGTGTAAGTATTGCTGAGGACCACAAAATACAGAAAGCTGTGAACTTATTCCGGTTTTTGTTTTGTGGTGCGAGTAGAATTTTATGAGGTTATTTCTATCAGTACAGAAATGTCCATTTTGATCATTATCTTAAGGAAATGTCCATTTTGATCATTATCTGTAAGGAAATGTCCATTTTGATCATTATCAGTACAGACATGTCCATTTTGATCATTATCAGTGAGGATTGATACCGAGGAAAATAATGTTTCTTTTTTATAAATAAATTCAATGTTGTGTTCAATGTTGTTTAGTTTATTTACAAGATCAGATAATATTATGTCGCAATGATATGTTAATAATGCACTATTAGCATATTGAAAATGCGTTGATTAATTAGGTAAAATATGTTGGAAAGAATCAGTTTCGAGAAATTCTAAGAAGCACTACTAAGAGGCGAGCCCATTAATAGTCCAAATTTCAGAATATATGAATTATTATCTAAAGTGAAATAAAATTGCTTGTAATAAATCAGCAATAAATTTACTTATCGATAAAAAGAGTTTATTTTTTTGAATGTATAAGACATTTCCATAGATTTTAAATGCAATGTCAGTCATTATCTTCTGTCTTCTTTTTCTTTTTCTGATTTTCTTTCAGACAGCGTACCCCTTGCTTCTTAGTGACTTTCTTGTTTGTTTCTGTTTCATAAATAAATTCTATTGGATATCCAATGTTGTTATCTACAAGATCTGGTGGTATTTTTGTGTGAATATATTATTAGGTTGGTGCAAAAATAATGACGTAATAATGTCGTTTTTTGACGTATTAACGTCAAAAAACGACATTATTACGTCATTATTTCATCGTTTAGAGAAAATATTTTGAAAAGAACTGGTCTTTAGAAATTATAAGAAATGACAAGCTAAAACACTGCTAAGAAGCGATCTAATTAGAAATCCAAAACTTTGCTTATAAAAGCCATTTTAAAAATTAAAAAGAAAATTCAATTGTGATGAGTTCTGCAAATATTTGTGATTTAATTTATTGTTAAGGAAAAGATGTTTCTTTTAAAATGCCTAAGTGTTTGTTGGCAATTACGTTCGTGTATTGAGATTTGGCATCTAAAGAAGTCATGAGTGTTTCGTTCATACATTTTCCTATCAGTTTTTCGACCAGGCGGCATGAATTTGTAATACGTTAATACTAATTGCTCCAAGAAATGCTGTTAAAATATTCTCTATGGATTTCGCTATTCTATGGAAGAATTACAAATTCCATATGAGAAGTGTCACATTGAAATTTTTTTTATACATATTCAATTTTTGTGTTAATCGATTTCTTTCATAAAGAATTTCATAGTAGTTATTATTTCTTTCCTATCTCAATAAGAG
The DNA here is from genome assembly GCA_963932145.1 of Acanthosepion lycidas. Lineage (NCBI taxonomy): Eukaryota > Metazoa > Mollusca > Cephalopoda > Sepiida > Sepiidae > Acanthosepion > Acanthosepion lycidas. Next base: position 92,249,223 of record OZ010592.1, on the reverse strand, counting down.
TAGATAGGTTTGCCTACCGCCCGATTCCCACTCCTCCTCAGCCGTTCGAACAGCAGTAGAGACTTGTCCCTTGTTTTCTGTTTAGGATTAGGTTTCGGCTTCCTTCTAAAGTCTACTTCAGCTAATTAAATCTTTACCTCTTAAGTTTATAATTAGGTTCTGACTTTCCTGTTATCTTCCCTTCCTTACACACAGTAACCCTCTACCTTGAGTGGGCCTTGGGCCTTGTAGTGAGTGAACATTAGTAAAATGAATAAATAATGTTTGTATCATGGAGTAGCAATTTATTTCTTATTATTATCTGTGATAATAACCCTGGTTATAACGAAAATGAACTTTGACTAGATTTTCTGGTACTATTTAGGAAAAAGAAAACTCGAGCCATGTTTTTAAATCACCTCGTCAGCTCGGTGCCTATGCGATCTGTGTTCCATAACAAGAAAGAATTTATATAAATAAACAACTAAACTATGAATATTTCAGATGAAGTGACCGAGAGAAAGTGTCGGATCCCTGAAGTTGTGTCTTAAATGAAGGGACGTAACTTGTGAAAGTGATCGCTAGCTTTCATTTAAAAGATTGCCATTGAATCGAATTTGATAACAGAAAACAGAAGACTGGTGATTCATTAACGTTTTTCAAAATTGAATGAGCTCGACGGATTGGACAAATAATGAGAGCCTACTGGCAAAAACCGTACTCACAGGATGAAGCATCAACAAGAAACAAATGGTTATATTGCAACTATAAGTGAACCAGCGGTGAACCCATGGGCAGCTCTACCACAATCTCAGGAAAATTAATGAATATATCAATGAAATAAATGTCAAAGGCATACGTTTCATGAAGGGTCTTTTTCGTCCGACCTAAGCAGACAGAAAACTTCTGGAACAAAATGAAGAGGATTATTTACATGGGTTGATGGTAATTTATCAGCAATGATAAGCGCTGGACCGATATTTTTAACACATTAAGAAATGCAGCAGCTCGCAGAATCAATGGACAAAACTCTTCTAAATCTATTAAGATTTTGTTGTTGTTTTTTTTTAAATCATTTCACCCCAAGCAAGGCGGGGATGCCACTAATATGCAGGGGGGTGCCAAGAGGGAAATTGAGAGAAAAGACTAAATATTAGGTTGGTGCAAAAATAATGTCGTTTTTTGACGTAACGTCAAAAAACGACATTATTACGTCATTATTTTTGCACCAACCTAATATAAAGAAGATTGAAGAAATGACAAAAATGAACGGGATTCAAAAAGATAGAAAATGGTGATTGACGTTGCATTTAAATTTTTGAGTATTGTATTTAAGAGGGAAGCAAGTAATCGGAAGGGAGTTTCACGGACGGGAAGTGCGAGAAAAGAAAATTTGTAGTAGAAGTGGCAGTTACATTTAACTATTTCAACTTGCAAAGAAAGCGGGACTTAGATGTCAATCTAGTAGCTGGCTTAAATTCATGGAGTCGGTGTACCAATGATAAAACAGACCAGAGAAGTTACCGTGAAAATTTTTGTAGAAAAGACAGAGGGAAGCCACAGAACGTCAGTGAGAAAGAGGAGATGCCTGGTCAGGATCTATTAAATTACAGATCCTACTTTGGATATTGTCAATAATCTCAGGAGCACAAGATCAGATATGACAGCAGCACTGAGTGCACGGAGGAATGGTAGCTTTGTAATTGTGCAAAATGGACAATGACTGGCACCACACAGATACACAACTTTCCTTGCAATAGATGCAGCTATTGATTTGGTGTAGTCAAGTAGCCAAGAAGGCGCAGTGTGTAGCTCTTCAGGAGTATAGCGTCAGTCATGCTGATAGCAGGAAAAAATGTTTGTCTATGGTGGTTAAATGAGGGGGATGCTTTAAGATTTACAAGCCATTTCTTGCCCCAGTTAACCACTGATTAGATGTTGCATAATAGATAATTTTGTCAGTGTTCATCAGCTTCACTCTCCAAAAAATAAGTAAAATTACCTTTTATTCAATTACACGAGTGAATATCAAAACGTAAAGACAATTTTTAAATTACGCAGGAAAAACAACAGGAAGGCTCTGGCACTCGACTGCACGTGTGCGCATGGAATGACGGGTAGCTAGATTCGCAGTGCATTCCATCATTCAATTCGTATAATTAACATTATTTACGGTGGCATCGTTGAGTGGCAGACAGCAATGAGGTCAGACGTAAGGACGCTTCACTCAGCGATTGCACCACCCTTGTCCGCTTTCTGTGGACAGGGGGAATCAAACTTGTGGAAATCGATCGAAAGATGGTAGCACACACTATTACTCAACGAAAGGCGTATGAGTGGCTAGAACGCTGTAAAGCGAGAAAAATAACACGAGTAACGGACGAAAGACGAGCTGGTCACCCATCAACATCGCGCACGGATGAACATATCCAAAGAATAGATCAGGGATGTCCTTTAAATCACGTTTGCACAAGGTGCGGCAATTGTGGCCATCGGCTATATATATGCACCAAGTCACAGGGCATAAAGACTTTAGTGTACCATAAAGTTTGGATGCCCAAACCAGCAAGCATTGCAGATGTTGGCATCATGAGCAATTGAACGCCAGAAGCGTATTGCCGTGTGAGTGGTGGGGATGACATGCATTTGTTCTTCATCAGTGGATATAAAAGTGTTGCATGGCAGTTGCCTTTACTTTTTTATATATACCAATGTAGATTACTTCAACTTTATTTTTAGAAGACACCCATCTTTAAATAGACACCCTGATTTTTTATTTATTTATTTATATTTTAAACATTTTATATCTATTGGTTTGCACACTCAAGAAAACATTATAAAGAAAATGTTCTTTTTGGCAAGGGTTATACCTGCGGGAATCTATACCCGGAATTTGACGCAGTATGGAGCCCGCACCATGAATCAGTGAAAAGTGTATGACTGTATAAAAAACATTAAAGCGTTAAGATTAAGTGTAAGGGACGAAAACCGATCTGGTCGGTCATCAATATCGCGCACAGAACATATTCAAAGGGTAGATGCCTTGATCAGGGAAGACCGAAATATAAAGTTAGCACAAGTGATGGCAATTATGGGAATCAGCTATGGATTTGCACAAGCTATAGTTATAGCTTGTGTCATAAATTTGGGTATATAATCCTGACAGAGTTAAAAATTATTGACATTTGGAAAAACGTTCATGAATATATGTTTCGAAATAATATCTGACTCATCGTAAATTCTATGCTAATAATATCCATTCTCGCACATCTCGCACGTAGATCTATCTTTCAATTTCTTGTTTCGTTCCCATTCACTAAAATTTTCGTTTCCCAATCACTAAAATTTTAAATCCAATGTTTTTTTCCCTATCTATAGACTTCCTGGGTCCGTTCTTTTATTGTCTCTTTTCCTCAATAAAGTATTCTGATTGTCTTCACTCCCAGTAAATACTAGCGTTTTAGTGTCATTATCGCCTTCTCTAGGATGAAATTATTAATAATTCAGATTCAGATTCAACCCACCTACCCAGTCTTTTGACTGAAAGTAGAGATTTTATTCCTCGTTTCCTCTTTAAGATTGGGTTTCCGGTCCCTTCTAAATTCTACTTCAACTATATACTTCTAACATCTTCGTCTAAAATGGAGTTCATAATATTATTGTGTTTCCGGTTCATTCTGTAGTATTTTTCTTTGTTTCACTTGGAGTCGTGTCTCTTACTCTGTTATACTCTATCTCGAGGGTGTCTTGTGCCTGGTACAGGTTAAACATGATTGTGTAAAAACAAAAAGAAAACGCTTCGCATACATCCCGTGAAAACCGATTATTCTAAAATACAAATGATGGGAAATATTGCTTACATTATTAATTGCAATATTTGAATCCGTCAAAATGCAGTCAAATGTAAAAGTCGCTAATATTTTAAGTCATGAAATATATATTTTAATTTACCATAAATATTGTTATGGTCCAATTTCCTTGTGGCACGGTGATGGTCCAAGTTTAGAAGCAATGAAAGAATAACACGAACACATGTATGGAATACAAAGATATATTACAACAGAAATGTAATACAAAGAAGTAGAAGTATTAGTAATGACTATCAAATATGGTTAGAGTTAACTATGTTGTCTCGACAAGTATCACTATTCCAATGTCCTTACAATATGCTCTCAATTATCTCTCCTCGTCTTACAATATCCATCATACCTCTTGAGAGGCGCAGTATTTATAATGTCAGGAATAGTCCATTATTATTATGGGTAATTTCCCATAACAAATATATTATAAACTTTTTTTTTTTATTTAGCATAATGCAATAAATACATGATGATCAGAACCTTGGGGCCGATCTGAGGCTTACGGTCGCATTACGTTGAAACACCGGTACCCGTACGCTCATCGAAGTTAAGCAACGTCGAGCCAGACCAGTACCTATATGGGTGACTGCTTGGGAATAGCAAGTGCTGTAAATTTCGATGTGCGGATGGCATACTGGGCTTACGGTGGCACCGCGTTGCAATGTCGTGTCGAGCCAGTACCTAGATGGGTGCTGCAAGCTTGGGTGTGTTGGTGGTGTAATAGATAATGTTTCTGAATTTTTAATTGGAGAACCGAGTTCCAATTCCAGTTAAGTTCGTTATATTCACTTACGGGAAAATACCCTAGAGGAAAGGTATGAATCCACCCCATCTTTCCAAGTGAGACTTATATCAATAAGTCTATATTATCTCCCCTCAAAAAATGTAAAAATATTTTTGTGGCTTTAAATAAGCTGCAAATGGTTGATAAACCGTAAAGAAACGAATAAACCAACAAATTGTCCTCTGACAGAAATTGAATGACGAAATAACTGTTGCTTTCAATGCTTATAAAATCCAACTAGTGTCATTTAATTCCACTACCATTCAGACCCGGATTTTTCTCCAGTCCAGGTGAACGGTTCCATCCCCAATGAGGCTCTATGCTTTGACCGTCTACTGGGTCTCAGTTTTAATATTGGCCTCCAGTGTAACCATGTACAGTGTGTATCAAGAATACTTTTACAAATATTGGGGACAGGTTCCGAAAAGCTTTCGTTTTTGAGTTATTAAGTTTAAAGAATGTTTACGGCAGATGGCGCTATGTTGACATTAGGACTAGGTTACATTTGTTATTCATGTATATTTGTGTCTCGTCTGTCTTCAACGTTTAAAGTGTGTAGTAGTGAGTTAACTGAGAAGGATTAATTTAATAATGACAGAATATTCATATTGGGAGCAAGCAGATATGATTTTCACATACGGTGTTACGAATGCTAATGGAGGCGAGACTGCGTTTGCTTACCGAAGGCAGCCGAGTCATCCGACATTTGCTGCTGTTAAACGTCGAGAGAGGATCCGTGGCACCACAAACTGTGGATCGAGAAAGATCCTCTCCACGACTGACCAAGAACGACATATTCTACAGGCTGTCCCGGGCGATCCAGGTATCAGCCTACGTCAAGTGGGCTTAGCATATCGTAAATCTCATGATACCGCAAGGAGAGGGACTTCAATAGCAGCTCAGGCACCCTTTTTCATTTCGCCACGGGAAAACATTTGTCGGTGGTTTATTAGACAAACTACCGATCCGTTGTTTTTCGCTTCAGTATTGCTTATGGATGGGGTAACATTTGAAAGACATGTAATAACAAATTTACTTCATCAAAATCTTTGGGCTCCTCGGAATCCCCATGGAACAATACAGGCTAGACACTAGCCTTAGTTTATGATTAATGTGTGAGCTGGAAGTTTAGGTGACTCTCTGCGGCGGGGCGAGGGGGTCATATGCTCTCCTCTCACGTCTTACAGCAGCTGTCTACAGACCTGCTAGAGTATGTACCCCTACTAATACGAAGACGCTTGTGGTTCATCCATGATGGAGCTGCAAAACATATTAGCCACATTGTTCGCGATGCAATGGCTGACATCTACCATGAAAGATTGATAGGTAAGTGAGGACCGATTCCTTGACCTGCACGTTCCTCCAACCCCATTCCTTTGGATTTTTGTCTGTGGGGCCATCTAAAGTAATTGGTTTATTCAACAGATATGTATCATCAGCGTTTCATGGATGCCTATGAAACCATTTGACACCGTGTGGGAGTATTTGAAAGGGTCCACCAGTTAATGATCCGACGAGTGCATGCGTGTGTTGAAGCAAGCGGAGGGAATTTTGATGATTTTTTTATGAGTTGCAGTGCTGAGTTATGACGGTGGCTTTTGGGGTATATGTTTATATGGACATTTAACTGTTTGGATGCCAGAAACCTATCCCCGAAGTTTGTAATAGTATTTTGGGATTTTACCTTTAACAGGGTTTACCGTAAACTTTAAATTAGTTATGTATTTGCGGATATATGTTTATTTGGACGTCTTTCCTTGTTCTGGTTTGAGGAACCCGCCACAAAGATTGTTTATTGATACTCAAACTCACTCGAGACTTCAAGAAGGATTCTTATATATGAAGCAGGCTAGTAATATCTCATCATCACCGAGCTGACATTAAACTTTCTCTAGTCCTAATGAAGCGTTTTCCTCTCAATGAGGCTTCCAACCTTGAACGTTTTTTGGGACGCAATCTGACTCTAGACTCCAAGTGGTGTTCGCATATTCGAATCAACCCTGAATGCCGGAATTATAATTAGGTCTTTATACCGCTCTAGATCAGACCAGTGGCATCACTGCATTTTAGCCTGCTACAGTTTCACGGTATTCTGATCCCAAGGTACCGCAATGTTTATCACGAGTCTTATAATGTAATATCAGGGCGATTTCTGTCTAAGCGCTTGTCAATCATGATGATCGTACCCCACATTTTCTTCACGCGATCATTCGTGTCTACTGACAGTACTGAATTCTTGCACCACTTATCTACGCACACGAGGTCATACTTCCTACAGATTTCCGAATGTATTCTAATTGCTACTTTTCATTGAGTCATCTGTCTCATTTTAAGGTAGCTGAGGGCAGCCACTGACAATACACAGCCTACAATAGAGTAAACCCTCCGTTATGCCAATAACGTACTTGATAGAATTTCTGTCTCTGAGATGAGATATTACGATTAGTTACATTATTTACATTATTTGAACAGTTATCCTCATCTTCATTGCCATATTTTCAACGTTTCTACCGTTGTACGCTCCGGCCTTCTTCAAGTGATTGGAATTTTTCTTCAGTAGCTGTCTGCATCTCTGAGATGAGGTATTATGATTATTCGGGCTATTATCTTCATCTTCATTGCCATATTGACAACGTTTTTTCAGCCGTTGTACAATTAGGGCTTCTTCAGGTGATTGGAGTTTCCTGAAGGACACATGGCCCAGTGGATAAAGGCGTAGGTTAGATCAAGTTACTAGACCCAAAGAGTTGCGAGTTCAATACCAGGCTACAGCAGTGATGGAGCAAAAGTTTGAGAGATGAGTTAACGGGAAATAACTGAGACATCCGGAAGAGGCATGTCACCTGGAACAAGAACAATTTACCCCGGTGGACGAAGTAAAGGGTTAGGTTCGAAATTCCAATGACCTGAAGAAGGCCGGAGCGTACAACGGCCGAAACGTTCTGAATATGGCATTTGTTTATAAAGCCTCCTCTGCAAGATATTACTTCACTTAGTCTTTTCTCATGCTCATTCCAGATCCGGAAGTGGGATTAATATATACAATCCACCCGCTAATAATGGGAAAATGATTGGGTATTGTTTCGCTCTAGCTCAGCCAATTGGCGTCACTGTATTTTTACCTGCTTCAGATTCACGACGATCTTATCTGTAGATATCATTCATGCTCTGTGCAAAAGTGTGATATCAGGGGGATTACTTTCCAAGCGCTTGTCAGTCAAGAAAGTCGTATCCCACATGAGATTCACTTGCTCATTCTCGACTACCGACGGTGGCGAATGCGTGTAACAATTCTCTGCGTATTTGATGCCGTACTTCATACATACTTCCTGTTATGGTAATTTATCCACGCACGCATGAACTCTCACGGCTATAATATAGGAGCAGGTACTGCCTTTTGGAGAGGGAAATTTCCAGCAGTCAGCTCTGACAGTCGGACCAAACATTCTTGCTGTAACATTCTCGTTTATATATGTTTGTATTACTGTTTCTGTTAATATATTTGTTTAACTCAATTCCGTTCTTTGTGTCTTTATTTCTGGCCCTAACAAGGTCACAATAGTTCTCAAGGAGTTCTGAGGGGACGTTGATATGAAGTCGTCTTTACTCTTTTTCTTTTTGCCAGGAGAATGCATTCATTGATAATGTGTTGCATACTTTTATCATTCGAATTCGATGACATTTCAATTTCGAAGCGTAGGGTCACAGAACAAGACTCATGATGAAATATAAAAAAGAAATATAGGCTGAGCTTCCTCGTCAGTCACGAAATATTAATCTGTACTTTTCACATCCTGAAAATCGAATGATGGCAGGTATCTCCAAGATATTGTTGCGAAGAAGAGCAGGGGCGAACAACAACTAGAACTACTGCTTCGTATTGACAACGTTTCAGCCATTGTACATTCAGGGCTTCTTTAGGTGATTGGAGTTTCCTGAAGGACACATGGCCCAGTGGATAAATTTGATCCCATTATATTTTCTGTTTCCGCCTGTTCTGTCTACATCTGTACTACATCTGGATGATTTCTCTCCAAGCGTTTGTTAGCCAAGATTCCTCATGAACGTCACTAGCTCATTCCCGGCTACTGACAGTGCTGAGTTTTTGTATCACTTCTGTAAGCACGTGAGGCTATACTTCCTATAGTTTTCCCCATGAATTCTGGGGGTTACTTACTTATGACGCCATCAGTACTCTTTTTGAAACATGTAAATACAACTCTGACAATGTGCTGTTATTATTATTATTGTCTAATTGCATTACCAATGGCAGAGATCATACCATCGTGAAATTCAGGCATGAATGACCACGTCATTTTTTTACCATAATGCATCGTGAATCTCAGCTCGCGCAAACAAGTCTAGGCTTGACTGGGGCCCAATATTATATGAAGGCTTTCTGATACTGAGAGTTCTGACATTGTTACGTCACCTTTATATACCTTTAATCAATTGCGCGGGTATGCCCGAGTCTCTGGAGCATGAATTGGGCAAAACAACTTGATCAGCAGCGGCCAGTTTGGTGACCATGCTCGTGCAAATAATGAAAAGTTATCATTGTGATTATCCTCTTTTATATCCTTATCGTTATCCTCTAATATATATCCTTTTTATTGAACTGTCATTATATTTATCTATATCCTTATCGTTGTCATTATCCTTATCTCTATCATTATCATAGTCATTATCCTATTCTCTATCCTTATCACTGTCATTATCCTTATCCATATCATTATCGTTGTCATTATCTTTATCCATAACATTATCATAGTAATTATCCTTTCTCTATCCTTATCATTGTCATTATCCTTATCTATATCATTATCATAGTAATTATTCTTTTCTCTATCCTTATCACTGTCATTATCCTTATCCATATCATTATCATTGTCATTATCCTTATCTATATCATTATCATAGTCAGTATACTTTTCTGTATCATTACCATTGTCATTATCCTTACCTGTATCATTATCATAGTCATTATCCCTTTTCTCTATCCTTATCACCGTCATTATCCTTATCTATATCATTATCATAGTCAGTATACTTTTCTGTATCATTACCATTGTCATTATCCTTACCTGTATCATTATCATAGACATTATCCTTTTCTCTATCCTTATCACCGTCATTACCCTTATCTATATCATTATCATTGTCATTACCCTTATCTATATCATTATCATAGTCATTATCTTTTTTCTATCCTTATCATGTCATTATCTTTATCTATATCATTATCATAGTAATTATCCTTTTCTCTATCCTTATCATAGTCATTATCCTTTTCTCTATCCTTATCACCGTCATTATCCTTATCTATATCATTATCATAGTCAGTATACTTTTCTGTATCATTACCATTGTCATTATCCTTACCTGTATCATTATCATAGTCATTATCCTTTTCTCTATCCTTATCACCGTCATTACCCTTATCTATATCATTATCATTGTCATTATCCTTATCTATATCATTATCATAGTCATTATCTTTTTTCTATCCTTATCATGTCATTATCCTTATCTATATCATTATCATAGTCATTATCCTTTTCTCTATCTTTATCACTGTCATTGTCCTTATCTATATCATTATCATTGTCATTACCCTTATCTATATCATTATCATAGTCATTATCCTTTTCTCTAACCTTATCACTGCCATTACCCTTATCTATATCATCATTGTCATTATCCTTATCTATATCATTATCATAGTCAGTATACTTTTCTGTATCGTTACCATTGTCATTACCCTTATCTATATCCTTATCATTGTCATTACCCTTATCTATATCATTATCAGTCTTTATCCTTATCTCTATTATTAACATAGTCATTATCTTTTACTCTATCATTATCATAGTAATTATCCCTTTCTGTATCATTATCATAGTCATTATCTTTTTCTCTATCATTATCACTGACATTATCCTTATCTATATCATTATCATATTCAGTTCCCTTTATCTATCCTTATCATTATCCTTATCTATATTATTATCATAGTCATTATCCTTTGCACTTTCCTTGTCATTGTCATTATTCTTATCTATATTGTTATGAGAGTAATTATCCTTTTCTGTATCATTATCATAGTCACTATTCTTATCTATATTATTATTACCATTGTCATTATCCTTTGCTCTATCCTTATGTATATCATTATCATAGTAATTACCCTTTTCTGTATCCTTATCATTGTCATTATCTTTATGTATATCAATATCAGTCATTAACTTAGCTATATTATTATCATAATAATCCTTTTCTCTATCATTATCATAGTCATTATCCTTTGCTCTATCCTTATTATTGTCATTAGCCTTATCTATATTATTATCATTGTGATATAATGGACTATGCATACACCTGTGTTCCCCCCCACCACTGGAATATGACTGGCTGGTGTCCGTCATAAATACCGATGGACGTGTAGGAGGGTCAAGATCCTTAGTCTGAGAGCTAAGTCTATAACGACTACTCTTGAACCACGCCATTGATCTACACTTCTTAACTGCGACTACGACGCGTACCAGTCGATTACTGATACCGTGTTCTACTTGGTTATAGTAGCCAAAACCACTTACCTACTTCGTTCAAATATATCCCTTTCCGGCACATATCACATTGTCGTTATCTCTATTATTAATATAGTCATTATCCTTTGCTCTATCCTTATCGTTGTCATTATCCTTATCTATATCCTTATCATTATCCTCATTTATATCCTTATCGCAGTCATTATCATTACCTATACACTTATTCTATTTATGTATATCTTCAGCAATGCCATCATCCTTAACTATATCATTGTCATTATCCTTATCAATGTTATTCAGCTGTTTTTTTTCTTTTAAATGTTATACCAACAGATGCAAGTTTAGTGATTGTGCCAATGTTTTAAAATCGACGACAAAACCGCTGAATATATTGCCACATTTGCGTGACTGAAAGCTAATTAAACAATATCTGATCGTTTCACGTGTCTTGAAGTAAAGACAGTAATAATCATTAATTATTATTATTATTATTATTATTATTATTATTATTATTATTATTCTATGTGCCGTGACATTTAATAACGTTGGCGAGGATGTCTCTCCACAATTCCCAGTCCTCTGTAACTCGTAATAAACGGTTGTTCCGCCATTTCCACAAGCTCATTTATTTTCTTCTTCTATCTGCCGTGTTCCTTCAGGATTTTGTCGATGATGGCTCTCCACTGTAGCCTTTAATAAATTTGGTATTTTTCTTATCTCTCTTAAACCGTGTTCTGCCATCCAACAATCTCTTTAGAAAGATTATCAGCTGTTTTCCTTTGTCTCGCTTACCTTCAATCTGACCTCTTTTTCTTATTATATGCCCTAGAAATTTCAACTTTCTCTTCCTCAAGTGTCCTTTTCATTTAAGCGTTGCTCACATAGTCATTCCATGGCATTCTTAGCTTCCTTCTGTATAGCATTTGATTCAAGTCACTTCTTCATCTTTGAGGAGATTGTCCAGCATTCAGTGCAATACTAAAAGACTGATATCACATAACAGTTCCGTACTCTTTTTTTATTTGTAGAGAATTGTTTCTATTTCTTAATACTTTGCTAATACTTTGAGTTTTCAGATTTATGTAGAGGCTATGTCTATCAGTTACTTCCCGTTAATTCCTCTCTCCAGGTATTGATCTCACAACTCTTTGGGTCCTGTCACTTGATTCAACCAACGCCTTTATCCACTATGCAATGTGTCCTTAAGTCATCTGTGTATGAATTTCTGGGGTTTATAAACGTAATGTCTTTCTTACCATTTTTACCAGTGTTCATATTGCACTATATGTTGTTATCAATCATGTTTTTACCAGTGCTCATATTGCAATTTTCTTTGTTATTATTGCTTTTCTCTGGCACTCCTTATTACTCGTTCCCATATTGCATTCATTTCTATGCTTGGTTGGCTCAGGAGATTTTTATGGCCTATCATATGTGCTGATCCCTTAAATTTACGAAATGCTCTCTCTATAATAAACTGCATTAACAACATTTTCTGGCCTGAATGTCCAAGAAATTTCATGGAAAATATGCGTCCTCTGACATGAATCGAACCTGTATTTTACACAAAACCGTCATATAGACTGACGTGCTATACCAGTTAAGCCACAAAGGAAACGTTTGGTTAGCAAGGCCGATTTACTGCTTTTATACTAAAAATTACCCATGATTTTCACTCATATCAGCTCGAAGCGTATATTTACGTAAACGAATGGCGTCATATATTATGAAATGGATTAAATTCGATAATTATTTTAATATATTTTCTGTTTATAGGTTATTTTATATAGATACAAATATTTAAATAAAAGCTCTTTATAATTAAAAGTATTAGCATTTGCAGCCACGAATGTCATAGAAAATATGTGTCCTCCGAAATTACTCGGGCATTCATGCCGTTAAATATTATTAATATTGTTTATTATAAACAGAGCATTTACTTAAATATTTGTGTTCATATGAATAACGTAAGGCATCAAAAATATTAAGATAATTGTCAGAGTTAATCCAATTCATAATATATATATATATATATATATATATATATATATATATATATATATATATATATATATATATTATGGACTCTACGACGTAGGAGGATTGAACAATCTCATTTACTTTTTATGTTTGTGCCGTATTCGACACTTCACTCCCGTTAGTGCGCTGTATATTGTGCAATAGCGAATATGTCTGGACATAGTAACATATTTGCTGATTCTTCTGGGCATATATATATATATATATATATATATATATATATATATATATATATATATATATATAATCAAACGTGTACTTTAAAAGACCATGGTGAAATTTATTTCGTTAAATTCGAAATTTCGCTTTCGACTCTTCAGATCGGAACATTACAGAAATAAATGGATAAATATTTTACAGACTTATATGCTATGTGTTTGGCATCGAGCTCTCTCTGTATTTATATCCTCTTTGGAATTACAAATTAACAAATTATATCATCACGCACACACACACACACACACACACACACATATATATAGTAGTTTCTAATGAAAAGTGTCTTTATATATATATATATATATATATATATATATATATATATAATACAATTGTCATTAGAAACTCCTATATATATATATATATATATATATATATATATATATATATATATATATATATATATATATAAAGACATTTTTCATTAGAATCTACTCATTGGGTACTGGTGTTCATTTTTTATTTACTTTTCCTTGTGTTTTTATAATTTTCTTATTGTCCGAATGTTCTCTATGTTTTCGCCCTTTCAGCTATAAATTTATCCATTATCATTATTAAGGATGATTTTATGTATTTTTCTTTTAAATGGTGTTTTTTATGTACGTATGTAGAGTTATAGCAATATTTTTTTTCCAAAAACAGTCAAACATTCAAATAAAAGTAAATATGAAATCATCCTTGATAATGGATAAAAGTATAACCGAAAGCAATAGAGTAATGTAAAATAATAATGTCTCAGTTGTTATCCCGAAAATTTGAACATCGGATCAGTCCCTTTTAAATCAAATATGTGGTGCAGTTCAATTTTTATTACAATGAATCATTCATACAAGTAGATTAGAAAAGTTAATGATATATAATGGCGAAATCACCTCGCTAACAAAATTTTTAAGGTGCATTTTATTCAACTATTTAGTTCAAACCACACTGACTGATAAACTCCTACAAAGAAAAAAGAAATTCTCAAATTGACAGTAAAAAAAAAAAAAATGCACTCTCTTAAATTTTCAAAAAATTCAACCTTAGCGTTGCGACTGCACACTCCTAAAGTGTGTATCCGTTAACAATTTCAGATAAAAAAAAAAAAAAAAAAATAGCGATTGGCATTATATTTTTTCGTTTTGGATGCTACCTATATTTTACCAAGAAATAAAATAATTTCCATGCCTGAAGATGACTGAAGGTACAGTCGAAAGTACTTGCATATTAAAGAAAGACCTTATACAGCTTATAATTTTTAAAAACAATGATCATAACATGCATCGAGTGATTTGTAGGTTAATGCACCTTTAAAATTTTGTTTGTGAAGGGATTTCGCCATTTCATATCATTAACTTTACTAATCTACTTTTTGTATGAATGATTCATTGTAATATAAATTGAACTACAACACATATTTGATATCTGTGTACATACATGCATATATATATATATATATATATATATATATATATATATATATATATATATATATTATATATGCATGTACGTACACAGATATATATATATATATATATATATTGGGTATTTGTGTATACAAGATATTCTTGTTAAGTTCTTTATTGTGCTCTTTCATTGTGCGAACAAGAGATTTTTTTCCAAATGATTGATCGTTGCGAGCGCTTTCAGCTGATCTTGTCAAGGTTTTTGGTTGTGCTATATAAATTGTGTGTATATATCATACATGTAGGCATATACTTAACTTCATTCCCCACATCCTGTTAATCTCGATCTCCAGGTCCTTCTCGATAATTTTTATGGAGGTGTTTCTCTCAGATGGTACCGCTATGTTAATAAGCATAAACTTCCTGAATTTCTTGTCTTTTATGATATTATCAGGTCTGTCGGCTTTTATTTTCCCTGTCAGTTTGAATTGGCATGTCCCAGACGATAGTTACATCTTTATTTTGGGTAACTGTGTCTGGTTGGTGGTCATACCATCTCTCAATGGTTTCGATTTTGTGCTTCTTGCATATCTTCCATTGCACATATGTTGCGACCTTGTTATGTCAGTATATTCATTTTTTGCCATTTCTGGACATTCTGAGATAATACGATCGACAGTTTCATCATATTTCCACAGATCCTGCATTTCGGTTTAGTTCTATCGCTGATTATGTGACAGGGGCTTCGGTTCTGAGCTTATTATTATTATTATTATTATTATTATTATTATTATTATTCAGTATCTGTCTATATTCCTGAGATGAGGTATTATGTACACTATTTACATTATTCGGACTATTGTCCTCATCTTTGTTGCCATATTTAGTACAACGTTTCGGCATTTCAGTATCTGTCTATATTTCTTGAGATGAGATATTATGTACATTATTTACATTATTCGGACTATAGTCCTCATTTTGTTGCCATATTTATCACAAAGTTTCGGCCTTTCAGTATCTGTCTGTATTTCTTGAGATGAGGTATTATGTACATTATTTACATTATTCGGTCTATTGTCCTCATCTTTGTTGCCATATTTATCACAACGTTTCGGCCTTTCAGTATCTGTCTATATTCCTGAGATGAGGTATTATGTACACTATTTACATTATTCGGACTATTGTCCTCATCT
>OZ010592.1:92195715-92228215 GCA_963932145.1 Acanthosepion lycidas | reverse complement strand
AATACGATTCTGACACGCATTTATTAGAACACTTAAACAAAAACACACACACACACATATGTTGGTTTAGGCTGGTTGATAAAAATTTCACAGTCTGAAGGAGAAAAAATGTGATAACTTAAACTATTAAAATAACATACAGTAATATATATATATATATATATATATATATATATATATATATATATATATATATATATATATAGAATCTGTTCAAATCTATCTACCGATCGATGTCAGATTTGCTCTATCTATCTATCTATCTATCTATCTATATATATATATATATATATACATATATATATATATATATATATATATATATATATATATATATATCCGTGCATATCTACTTATCTATATGTCTATCTATTTCAGTCAATTTATATCTATATATCTATTTGTCTACCTATCCACCTCTCTCTCTCTCTCTCTCTCTCTCTCTCTCTCTCTCTCTCTCTCTCTATATATATATATATATATATATATATATATATATATATATATATATATATATTTTAAATTTTGTTAACGAAGGGATTTCGGCATATTATATCATTAACTTTACTAATCTACTTTTTGTATCAATGATTCATTATAATATATATATATACATATATATATAACAGACTGTTAATATATATATATATATATATATATATATATATATATATATATATATCGCTATCTGTCTATCTATCTTAGTCTTCTCATATCTATTTATTTATCTATCTAACTATCTATCTATCTATCTATCTATCTATCTATCTATATATATATATATATATATATATATATATATATATATCAGTGGAAACAAACTGAGGTTAACACTAAGTCTATTTCATCCTTGAACGTAATCAAACCATGAAAGACTTATATCCATAATTATAGCATAATTATATTTTTATCATATCTATCTATCTATCTATCTATATATATATATATATATATATATATATATATATATATATATATATACGTGTGTATGAATGAGTGAGTGAGTGAGTGAGATTTGACAGGCGTATCAACACTGCATAGGAATGTTCAAGTTCACGCCTTAATGCAATCTTCAGATCAAGTGGCACTACTCTTTTAGTGGGTTATACATATATAGGTTAGTGGGGGATAAAAGCAATTGAGGAAAGAGGCCACTTCCTTAGCTCACACTAAGCATTAGCCCTAAAAGACATAGGATGCGAAAGGTCTCTTTTAATTTCCCCACTCACATATATATAGAACAAGCTAAAGTAAGACTTGGTCTGAAGATCGCGCTGAGGTTTGAAACTAATAGTTATCATGCAGTGTTGATTCTTATGTCCATGTCTATGGATAAAAACGGTCTAGCTCTGATACCGAGCACTCTTTCCCACTAAATGTAGCAAATTTTGAAAAGTATAATTATTTAGATACTGTACTGAGAAATAGTAAGTGAACCCCTAAGATAATATTCAAAATAAAAGGTCTCTTTTTCCCAGATAATCAACAAATCTTAATTAACGTATATATTTGTTAAGACAAACTTTTTAAAATGAGTTTTCACCATTTTCAAAGTATTTTATGAAACTGGAATAAAAATATTAATTAAAAGAATTAAGATGTGTAAAAGTAAGTGAACCCTTATATTTACACTCTGTATTTTTACATTTACACGGTTGCCAGTACAAATATTCTTTTGTTTATATGTAATAATCAAAATGACAGATGTTCTTTTTTTGGTAAGTTAGGTATGCTGTAGTCAAACAATATAACTTACTGCGTATGCAAAAGTGTGCAGTTAAAGACTAAATTTTAAGTAAATAAACCTAAAGAGCCAGACTAACCTACCTAGGTTTTACCTACGCGGATCGTCAGTATATTGAGTACTTTGTTTAGTTTTTTTACTTTACTCGTGTCGAAGGTTTTTTTCTTTGGACTCTGAACTGAGATTCTAGACGATTATTTTCGCCGGAAGTACATGTTCTTAGTTCTTTGTTTTTGTTTTTTTTGTTTTGTTTTTTTTTTCTCTTAGGTATTGGTTTGTTCATTTACAAACTAAAACACCTAAGATTTTGCCGGCGAGTATAGCTGCTTACATTTATAAGGTAATATATATATATATATATATATATATATGTGTGTGTGTGTGTGTGTGTGTGTATGTATATATATATATATATATATATATATATATATATATATATGCATGTATGTATATGTATACAAGGATCAAAAGAACTTCCGATGCTTTAAAAATATCGCAGTGTTGAAAGCTATAATTATGGAGAGAAAAGAAGTTATCAAAACGAGTTGGAGTTCACTTCTTCGTTCAACAACTTATTTATAAATGGAAGGTCATTGGTATTACGGCCTCACAATCAACAAATGGCCGTCCGCGAAAAATAACCCCAAATAGACATTTAGTTCGGCACACACAAGCAAATCTTGCTGTGGCCTTTGCGGTTCTACAGTGCTCACTGGCCAATATTGGAATCAATGTGCAGACATCTACAGCGCAACGAAATCTGAACAATGCCGATCTTCATGGAAGAATGCCTAGAAAAAGCCAGTAATTACGAAATAGCCCAAGCATGCTCGCCTCAAATATGCCGAAGCTCTTATTAATAAGCTAGAAATATTCTAACAAAAGGTTTATAGTTGGAAAAAACTAAATTAGATCTTAAAGGGAGAAGCAATAGGTAGTATGCTTGGCGAGCTTTTAATATGGCTTTTGGCGAAAAGAATTTGATACCGACCATAAACCATGATAGCATTATGATTTGGGAATGTTTTGTTGCAGCTGTAACAAGCAAAATATTACACCTAGACGGCACAATGGACTCTGTGAGCATGAAAGCAAATACACAAAAGAATGTGTTCGGAAAAAGTAATTAAAAGTTTTGATCTAAATCCAGCAGTAAATCTGTGATTCAAGTGAAAGAACGCAGTGCAGGCAAAAAGCCAGGTAATATCAAGGAAATTTTGTCATGAGGAATGGTCAAACAACAGCAATCATCACCGTGAGAAACTTCCTGAAAATTATAGAAAAGTCTCGTTGACATTGTCACCTCAAAAGGAGTAGTCACCAAATATTATATGTAAATATTACTTATACAGATCTTAATTTTTATTTTTTAATTAATATTTTCATTCCAGCTTGATAAAGATTTTGGAAAGTGGTTGTAATTTATTTAATAAAGTGTTTTTTTTAACTAATATATGGTTTAATTGTGATTTGTTGATCATCTGGAAAAAAGAGACAATTTTTAAATATTACCTTACTTTTTCACAACACTGTGTGGATATGTATATGTGTGTGTGCACGCTCGTTCGTACGCGCGTGTATGTGCGTGTGTCATTACAATTGACTGACAAGGTAATTCCGAAAAGATTTTGAATGTGTTTTTTTATTATTTGTATGTAAACAAGAGATTTATTTTAGAGAATTACTGTGTGTAGAAATTGACCAAATGATTGTTCGTTCCGAGTGCTTTCGACTAATCTATTAGCCATTTCCAAGTAATTACTTTGCGATATTGCAAATGGTGTAGAAGATGCTGAGAAATAGACATCAACTATGAACACGGACATAATGTACTGGCCATATTCGTGTATTAAACTACGTTGTTTTCCTTGAGGAATTTCATCTTAACATCAAGAAACTTATTACAGAACAGGAAATGATAAGTATAAAAATATATAGACATATGACTATATCAAACAATGAAACGTGTTTGAATGAAGATATGAAACCTATATATATATATATATATATATATATATATATATATATATATATATATATATATAATTACCAAAGGAACAAGAAAAAACATATTTATTGACAACGATTTCTATTGATTTCGCTTTCGTCCGGTAAGTGTCTTGAGGTCAGAATGATTCTAACATGAAGACACGAAACTTGTTGCCAATGAAACCACTTCTCCTAATCAGCATCCTACGAACATATATATATATATACATATATATATATATATATATATATATATATATATATAAAATTATTACACAATAAAGTCTAAAATGTTTCATATTGGAACTAAGCTTATTTGAACCGGCGAAAATTTCGTCAGTCTTATTCAACCGCAATATAGTTTGAGTCCGTGTCAGAAATAGAAATTTAAGTGTGAAAGCTAACAAAAGAAAATTGACAAACTAAGACTGAATTTATCCATTTCAATGTTTCAGTCAGACAAAAGGCACAAGGAAATGGGCAGGAGAGGCTGGAAGGTAATAGTCTTAAATGGAAGAGGTTTTATAAAATTAAACCCAGATATTAAACTTATGACATTGCTCTCTTAGTTTCAAATTAACATTTAATTCTTCATATAAGCCCAGGTTCACGTCACAAAGTTAATATCTGGCTTTAATTTGTTTTTAAACGCATTCCCGTTAAGACTAATATCTTCCACCCTCCCCTGAGCACACCTGGTACCTTTCGATTGACTGAAACATTGAAATTTATAAATTCTTTATTAGTTTTTCAACTGTTTTTATTAATATTATTATTATTTTAGCTTTCACATTTAAATTTCTATTTCTAACATGAACTCAGTCCACACTGGGGTTGATAAGAGAGACGATCGATATCTTCGTCTGGCGAAATAGGCTTTTCCTCATATGAACTGATTTGGGATTTTATTGTTTATTAATTATTTGCTCTGTAATAATAAATACATTGAGTTCCTTTTGTCGATCAGTTTTAATATTTTATATAATTAGGATCCACTTGGATTATATAACAATGGATGTATTACCTTTACTCTCTCTCTCTCTCTATATATATATATATATGTGTGTGTGTCTGTGTATGTGTCTGTGTGTTTGTGTGTAGGGGCAATACACAAATATATGTGTTAATTCAAGCAGATTGATCGATTTGTACACAGGACTTTCTAATAAGGTTACACGCCATAATAAAAGAGTACATCCAGAAATCGGCTACACCATTATATTTGAATATGGATACTTTCTGTAAAGAAGATTGAAGTACTCTAAAACATTGGATAGCACCTCGTATAAACACACGAATACATGCTAATATCCACATTGACGCACACTCTTTCATAAGAATATATTTTAAAGGGATTTCGAAGTGTTCATTTATTACCGAACACACGGACATATTGAGAGAGTATATACAGTCATATAATGTTTAATCTTACGACAAATGGGAGAAAACACCTGTGCAACGCGTTTTGGTCCTAGAAGGATATCGCTCAAACTAATAATTGGCTCAGAATTTTATATATATATATATATATATATATATATATATATATATATATGTGTGTGTGTGTGTGTGTGTGTGTGTATGTGTGTGTGATTTGCCCTCATTCGCCGATTGAACACTATGAGGTAAGGGAATTTTTAACAGTAAATGCTACTGCTTATAACGCAGGGCTCTTCCTATGAACTGAGCACCCTGGCTGCTGATCACGTATATAATATAGATCCCCTTTCTCTTCCGTGGCCCGATAACTTTGGGTACAGTCTCTGATTGATGCCAAATCACAGCTTGAAGCAATCAGATGTCTAGTCACACTGAGGAGCTGTGATACACCGAAACGAGCCGGGTTTATATATATATATATATATATATATATATATATATATATATATATATATATATATATATATATATATTAATAACAGAAGGAGAAGAATCTCAACTAAGGCAGGTTGCAATTTTAAATTGTGAATGTTAAAGAGTGACAGATGAATAGAGTTAAATTTAATTTTCAAAAATTGTTGAAATAGTTAAATGTAACTACTGCTTCTACTCCAGCAGTTTCTTTTCTCGCACTTCCCGCCTCTGGATCTCCCTTTCGTTGACTTGATTCCCTGAAAACTACAAGGTTCAAAAATTTGAATGCACAGTCAAGTTATCTCTTCTAGTTTATTAAAAGCCGTTCTTATTTTGTCCTTAAACAATCTTCTGTCTACACAGTTTTTTTTCTGACTTTTCCTCCCTCTAACCCTCCTGTCTACTAGTGACGTGTCCCCTTGGTTAGAGTGAAATGATTAAAAAAACGTTTTTTTTTTTTTTAAATAAACTATCAGTAAAATATTATTAGTCTGACGATTCTTCTAGGGACAAATCGCGTTGACTAGTATTTTTAATTTTAATTTTTTGTTTTTAGCCGTTAGATTAAACCAACATTAGTTTTATATATAGAATGATAAAACATTTATTTCATATAGGCATATATTTATGTATGTATGAACAGAAATAATAATAATAATAATAATAATAATAATAATAATAATAAAGAACTAGCGAAAATGAATATACAGTGCTGTTCGATAAAAGTGACTCACCTGATTTTTTTTACTAAATGTTCTCTTCTCCGATGAAACAAAAGTTGAGCTAAATTCAAAGGATAAGCGATCTAAAATCCGAAGAAGCTTTGAAAGATATTTGAAGTTAGCAGTAAGTATTGTCAAGCATCTGTTCAGTATAATGTTCTGGGGATGCTTTTCTTTTCATGGAACTAGTTTCTTAAAAGCTATTGAAAAGACCCCTAGGAGCGTGCAGTACAAGATAATTTTAGAGTCTTGTCTCCGCCCTTCTGCTGAAAGGGTACAAATCGACCCCAGCAAGCTCATTTTTATGCAGGATAATACTCCCTATCACAAATCAAAATTGATGAAGGAATACTTTGATGAGAAGCAGGTGAGTGTTATGACATGGCCGCCCCAATCTCCTGACCTCAACACCATAGAAAACTTATGGAGCAATATAAAGTACAGGCTCTTGAGAAAGCAGTTGAGCAACATACTTACGGCTAAATTCAAAGAGCTTTCAAAGTTTCTTTTTCGGACCTGGAGATCGAGATTAACAGGATGTGGGGAATGAAGACTGAAACTGTACCAATCCTGAGAAAAGGAATGGAAAATTTTACTAACAGTGTCCTATGTTACATCAATATCAAGTTGCCCAGAAGATCGCTCTGCTCGGAACACCCTATATACTAAGAAAAATGCTATGAATTTTCTCCTATAGGGGCTAAGGACCATAGTTTGGATTAGGGCCTACAGGATAGAAAGCAGGAGACATAACATACACAAATGATAATAAAATAAAATAAAAATGGAAAAACTGTTGTGATTTGGAAACAAAGCCATTACAAAAACTTACTTCCTCAGAACAACTAAGACACTACAGAAAGGATCAAATGCAAACTGTCGATGAAAAAAAGAAGTGGCCGGTGTATTTTCACGAATGATGACCTGAAAATAATTTCCAAGAACGAACATTATATACTGGGAGTAGTAGTAGTAGTAGTAGTAGTAGTAGTAGTAATAATAATAATAATAATAATAATAATAATAATAATAATAATAATAATAGCAATAATAACATACTATTAATAACACTGATAATAATAATGAAGATGATAATGATAACAATAATAATATACTAATAATTAACACTAATACTACTACTACTACTAATACTACTACTAATAATAATAATTGTTTCGAAAAGATTCCAGTAAACTAATTGAAGAGATTCCTGGAAGTACATACCTCAAAGAAGTACAAAAAATTGTTCTCACAAATACTGCCCACACTTTACGAAGGGCTTATGCAAAATATGTTTGTTTATTTTTTGTTTTGTTTTTTGTCAGTCGAAAATAAAATGTCATGATGCCATTTCTAAGCTTAGGGAACCGGAAAGAAATGACTACACATCAGAAATCAAAGAAAATAAAAACAATAATAATAATAATAAAGATGATAATGATAACAATAATAATATAGTAATAATAAGACTAATAATAAGACTAATAATAAATAATAATAATAATAATAATAATAATAATGACGATGATCATTATAACAATAATAATAATAACACTGATAATAATAATAAAGAGGATAATGATAATAATATACTAATAACAACACTGATACTAATAATACTACTACTAATAATAATATTATTATTAATAATAATAATAATAATAATAATAATAATAATAATAATAATAATAATAATAAAGAAAGGATCAAATGCAACCTGTCAGTGAAAAATGAAGTGGCCGGTGTATTTTCACAAATGATGACCTGAAAATAAACTTCCAGGAACCAACATTATATACTGGGAATAATAATAGTAGTAGTAGTAGTAGTAGTAGCAATGATACACAATAAATACATACTATTAATAACACTGATAATAATAATAATGATGATGATCATGATAACAATAATATTATACTAATAATAACGCTAACAACAACAACAACAACAACAACAACAACAACAACAACAATAATAATAATAATAATAATAATAATAATTGGTTGGAAAAGATTCCAGTAGACTAATTGAAGGGATTCCTGGAAGCCCATGCCCCAAAGAGATACAAAAAGTACACGCCAGAAATCAAAGGAAAGAAAAACAATAATAATAAAAATAATAATAATGATGATGATAATGATAATAATAATATACTAATAATAAACACTAATAATAATAATAATAATAATAATAATAATAATGAAGATGATGATGATAATAATAATGATATTTTGTGAGTAATATTGTGCATGCTCATAGAGTATCGTGTCTGAAATGATGAGAAAACCCTCGATTATTGTCTTAATATCCGACAGGAATATATTAAATACTCATATCTCGTATTTGGGAAAATATATTTTCAAGCCGGTTTGAAATGATTTTACTTTCTTGTAAGTAAAAGAAAAAAAAACGTTTATACGTCAACTAGAGATATGGAATCATTTTAATGACTTAAATTATTAGATTTTGAGTACGTTCAAGTAGGTTTCATTAAATTTGGCATCTTCAAAAGTTTAAAACGCCAGAACAAAACTAACGATCAAAAAGTAAATACTTGTATATGTGGATATAAACCTGACAGCTTCCATCATTTTGATGCTAATGTAAACGCTTTTAGTTTTAATGTAAACCGGTTCTATATCTGCCTATTTGAATCTTGTGTAAAATGAACCTATTGCATATATTTTTCTATTAACCTACTTCTTGTAAAGTGCGAATTCTCATTTTTTTTTTTTTTTTTTTTGTGAAAAGCGTCATTTTGTTTTCATATAGCTCGTTTGCAATATCAGCTTCTGAGCAACACTAGCAGGCCTACCGTAGTCAAATATTGCAAATACAGGGCCTTGTTCTTGACATATTTTATTGCAAATAAATGCTCTTTTTTCTTTTCTTTTTTTTTTTTTTGTATAAAAATTGTCCAAAATTATGAGGGAAAAACACTTAACATAAAATATCAGGTACTAATATTTAGATATTGTACTTTTGTCTTCGTTCATGCCTGACTATGGTAGCTCTTTACTCACGTCCTGCCCCCAACGTCTCCACATGACGAGCAAAACCTCATCCACTATCGACATTGTTAATTCTTCATTTATATAAGATATTTGTCGATTCTAAATGACACATATCGAATGATGTCATGCTTTTCATGTAGCCATAGAAAAAAATCTAGCCTACGGGAGATAGTTTAAAGCAATTCACCTGTAACTTTAAGGTTAACAAAAGGTAACGTGAGAATGTAGACCGGTTTTTCAAACATCTCCGGGGAGTGACGGTAGTTAAAATAATAGCGGTGTCAATGGAAAAAACGTTCCTTTTTATTTTTATTTTTACCCAGCTATAAGTTAGATGGCAGCGAATTCTGCCCCCACCTCTCTCTCTCTCTCTCTCTCTCCTTTTCTCTCTCTCTCTCTGTAGCCTTGGGTGGTCTAAGCGAAGGGTAGTTTTAAAATTAACCAAATTATAATTATTATATTATTTACTCTATTAATTGTGACGACGACTAAATTACAAACGTCGTTATATGATGACCATTAGGGAATGTCAAATGGAAATCGTTTATTTCAATATGAGTTCAAATTCCGAGTTAGTCTGTTAGTTTCACTTTCGCATTAATGGTCTTAGGAAAGATATGAACTCCTCCACTCTCTCTCCTCCCATTGTCATGAGTTAAATATCTGAGTAGATTTGGACAGGATATACATAGGTAGCAACCAGATAAGAGGAGGTAAACTTAATCTCAAACTATGGTGAAGGCAACGGGAAAGCAATCCACTATCTTTTCCAATAATGTGCAGTAATTCACGGACATTAGAACATAATTGGCTCCACACTGAAGCCTCTAACTGTGTATCAAATATTTATCGGTTATTTAAGGCCGATAAATATATTTTATTTTAAGAATATACATATTTTCGGGGTTTCTTCCAAATGAATATTGCATGAAATATGTCAGGATATTAATGACTTTTCCAGATAAATGTCCTGCTATCTAAACTAGAGCCGACAGGAGGAGATGGCTTCACGCTATTTTCAATGGTTTTTGCGTGTGAAATGCGTAATTCAAATCAACGATTAATTTGTTTTTAATAATTTCACAAGTAAGGCAACAAAGCCACTAAGTCGCAAGTGGTTGCTGAGTGTTAGAGAATATGAAACAAAAATAAATATTATTAAGGAGAGAGAACAATAAAAGAAGAATAATAATTAGAAAATAGATTACTAATCCGTTTAAAATTTTGAAGATCAAAATTGATGGAAATCAAGAAAGTTCCACACGCGAGATGAAGAAACTGTTAGTATAGAACTTGAGATTACATTTAGCCATTTCATCTTTAAATGAAGAGACCTTGCCGGCAATCTAGTACTGCGCTTAAATTTATAAAGTGTAAGTACCAAAGAACAAAGCTAATCAGAACAATTACCATGAAAGTATTTATAGAAAAGGCACAGGGAATCTAGATTACGGAAGTGGGAAAGTGACCGAAGCCGAGATGCCAGGTGTAGACCAATAACATTACAGATTCTCTAGATTTTTACCAAGAATCTCTAAATATACAGCAGGTGCAACAGAACAGATGTGGTAGCAATTTTCAAAGCAAGGACGAATGGTCGACTTGTAAATATGTAAGATAGATTCTGGAGAGAAAACTTATCTATCACGACACAGTGAACCAACTTTCCTAGCAGAGGAACTAGCGATGGATTCAATATAATCTTTTCACTTCATATCAGTAGAAAACGTTAGGCCGTGAAGCCACTATGAGTCACTCTCGTAGACGTAAAAGCGGTTCTCTCAGGCGATTTAAAAAAAAAGAGCAATTTAATTTTGGTGGCGTTAAAATCAATAAGAGATTGTTTCCTCCAGTTAACAACAGAATGTAGATCGTTTTATTTTAAATCAGCTGCCAATTTGACCATATCGAACCGCTATCTACTGCACCACTCTCACGTCCGTCTCAAACGGACATAACATAAAAATAAAATAAAATATAGTTTGTATAACGTGTCCACAAAGAAATCATATTATTCTATAGAATTTTCTAACACAGAACCGTTTATAAGAACTGTGGGGAACTAATTAGAAATTATTTTGCCAGGGTAGCATGTTCACAGCCAATGTCTGTTAAAACTTAAAAATATGAATAAAATGTAAAATTCTGTATTCGCAAGTCCTAATCATTGAAATTTATGTATGTAATCCTTAAATACTTGAGACTGAATATAGGGCTTTTACAATATCTACTAAGCCTCGAGATATACTCAAGGTAGAGTGTTACAATTGAAACGGTAATAATCAATGTGTGATAGAAATCAAATAGAAGGTGTATGGAAGAGAATAGGATAGGGAAGAAGAATAACGATTTACTCTTTAATTAAAGAGATCAAGATTGTAGTTTTCAAGGAAACACTCCCACGGGAGACAATTCTATCATATAGCAGTTCTTGGAGAAAAATACTTTCCAAGTTGTAACTTTCTTCTTACATATCGGGCATGGAGAAAAAAGGGTGATTCGACTCTGTAGAAGTAGTATGGTGTGTCCTAGCTTTAAAGGCCTAAACTAAAGAATGGAGCGCTCAACTGGACATGGAAATAGAAAACAGAAAATAGAGGCTTTCAACATTACGTCTATGGGAAAGTGGTTGCAGAGTTGAAAATCATTTATTAGCTACAAGACAGCGTAAACGATTTTAGAATTCTATCAAGGCTGGAAAGTGAGGATTGTGTGGCGTCAAATAGAGATGTGCCTGTTTTATGAAAATATAATAATTTAGCAACATGATACGGTTAAAATAAAGTTTTATCAGTGTATAAAGACTATGAGGTGTAAATGAATATATTTGTCTTTTTATTTTCATTTAGGGTTTGGGACAGAGGAATATATCTTTAGCTTAATCTATAATTAAGTAAATATTTAATACAATATGATTAAAAGATATCTTGGAGTTTAAAAAGTATAAACAAATACAAGTTTATTTTCTCGCAATAATCGAGAAAAGGTTTCAAACCGTTCTTTTTCTTTGTAAAACCAGTACTATAAGGCTTGGTGTATGTTGCAAAGTGTTGCGTGATATATTCATCAAGATTAGATAGCTCGACCATGGAGACTTTTCATGAGCCATGTCCAAGTGAAAGAAATGGGCCGATTTTTCTCAAGGCAACAATATATATATATATATATATATATATATATATATTGCACCTACCTATATATATATATATATATATTGCACCTACCTATATATATATATATATATATATATATATATATATATATATATATATATATATATATATATATATATATTTAAATTTAAGTAATTCATCGAGTCTGAAAGAAACCTCAACAGAATGACGGGTTTCAATTCTCGGTAGTGGATGCACACTGCTGATGAGTCCCAAATATAGGACGAAACTCTCAGTCCATTGCTTTCTTCTGCATTCTGTTCAAGTTTCTTTCAGACTCGATTAATTATTACTTAAATATAATTATCAAATCTTCCTAATAATGTTTATTATTTATATATATATATATATATATATATATATATATATATATATATATATATATATATATATAAAGAACGGTAAGATGTATAATCCGGCGTTTTTATGGATATTTTTATTTTTACAAAATAGTGCTCAATGTAAATTTACAGAGATATAATATTATAAATTAAACGATTTAAAATATGTTTTTCGCTACACAATTCTAACCATGTTTCAAAAATGGATGCTAAAAGCTTCGAATTTAATTTTGTAATTAAATTAAAAACATTAGTTCCATTTCATCGCGAAAAGACCATATTTGAAATCAGTTAACATATATATATATATATATATATATATATATATATATATATATATGTATAAACACACACACACACATACAGGCAATTTACAATCGCCTGAGGAGACACATTAGTACGTGTTGAAACACGACTGCAATTGTGTAGCCATTTTTAAATCTTGTTTTAATATCCTAATATATATATATATATATATATATATAAAGAATTTTGACGCCACAGAATATATACACATATTTTAAAATGCAGGAAGGCATTCTTTCTTCAGAGATCCATTTTAACCAGTGTATGGCCAGCAGAATGCGTTGGTAAATAGTAATTGGTCAAGAAAACTCAACAATTCGCAGTGCGAAAAAATACGAACCACGGCTAAATTAAAAAAAAGAAAAAGAGAGGGAAATTAAACTAATGTGGGGAATATATGTGCAAAAAGGCTAATGCAAATTGTTCCAAGTGAGTATAAAATGGAAAAATTCACTTGCATAACTCCTAAATGACAGACAGATCGAACAAAATGATCTTCCTGCCTGCACAGAGACGGTTGATGTAACTTAATGTAGAACGCTTCTAATAAACGTAACTTGTATGAGTGTATGAGCTCTGTATGAAACACTGAACGAATCATTCCTGTATCCATATATATATATATATATATATATATATATATATATATATATATATATATATATATATATATATATTAGGACATTTTTATGTTTATACGTTCTTTTTTTACATACAAATATTTAAGTAAATGCTCTGTTTATAATAAACAATATTAACGACATTTACCGGCCTGAATGTTCCAGAAATCTTCATAACGTTTCAGTTAGCAAGGTCGACTTTACTGTTTTTAAACTAAATTCTCCATGATTTTCTCTCGTGCATTCATACCTGCTCGATGCGTATCCAAATGTAAACAAATAACGTCACACATTATGAAATGGACAAAATCCGACAATTATTTTAAGACATTTTTTATGTTTATACATTCTTTTTATAGATAGAATATTTAATATCTATGAAGATTCATCGAGTATTCAGGCCGGTAAATGTCGTTAATACTTTCATAACCGAAATCTCTCGTCTGTGGCTCAATCGGTAAAAGCACGTCAGGCTATATGACGGTTCCGTGTAGGCTACAGGTTCGATTCCTGTCGGAGGACGAATATTTTCTATGAAGATTTATCGGATATTCAGACCGGTAAATGTCGTTAGTACAGTTTATTTTTAAACAGAGCATTTACTTAAATATTTTTATCTATAAAATGCTAGTTCCAAAATGGGCGTTTCTGTCCCTTGGGGCTTTTATAGTTCCCTTTTATTTTATTTTTATTTTATTTTATTTTTATTTATTTATTTTTTTTTTTAAAGGAATGTACCAGAGTGGTCTACAACAATTTTCTTAAGATGGCCTTATTACAATTTGTATGATGTAAGTAAAACTATTATCAAGTATTATAATATAATTTCCGATTTCGCAACGATAAAAGAGTAAAATTGATAAGAAAAAATAACAATATCGATGATGGTATAATAACAGTGTTGAGATATAAAGGAACAATAATAAGATAGGTTAAAACTAAGAATGAAATATAGCAATAATGAAGAGTGTATTGTCCGATCGTGTTAGGATATAAAGCAATATTAATAAGATAGAATAAAAATAATATTGATAATAGAGAGTGTATGAACTCTGAATATTGTGATAAAGAGACTCAACAATAAGATGAATAAAACTCGTTATAAAAAATATTAATAAGGAAGAGTGTATCAACCTGGAGTATTGAGATAAAAAGTAACAATTCTAACATAAACTAACAATAATAATGAAGAGTATATCGACCCAAAGTGTTGTGAAAAAAGGCAACAATAGTAACATAGAATAAAACTAGTAATTATCATAACAATTATATATATATATATATATATATATATATATATATATATATATATATATATATATGTATATATATATGTATATATATATATGTATATATCTGTGTCTGTATGTATGCATGTATATATAATATTGCCATTATTTACAAGTTGTAAATATATAATTCTTTGTTTAACAAGTTTTCCTCTTTCCATGATAGAATGGTTTTTGTTATCTGAAAAATAAAATTATTCATGATTATTTGCCGTTTATATGATTAGTTTATATATTCCGGAGATTAAAGAAAAACTACACATGTCAAGTGTAGCTTCAGTTGTTAATGTAATATTAATCTTTTTTTTCTTTTTTTTTTTTCTTTTTGATTCGTTTTTTTATGGCTTATCAACCCCTTGCAGGTTATTTAAAGCCAGAAATCATTTTTGTTTATACTGAAAGGTTTTTGTGTTTTGTTTTTTTTTTAGAAAATAATGATTTATTGAGATAATTCGTACTAATTAACCAATAGCTGGAGTAAAAGAGCTGGATTCATACCTTTCCCAATGATAGTTGCGCGTAAAGAAACAATAAAAAAAACTAACTGGAGTCGGAACTCTGCTCTGAGGTTAAGTATTCCAGGCTGGTATCCATTAAACCACCGTACATAAACGCTTATAGCATTTAGTATACCAAAGCTATCACCAGTCTAGCTAATGATCAGGATCAACGTTACTTAATTTTGTTGATCATAGGGGGACCTATGTCTTAACGTGAGTTAGCTGCAATGTTAACCAGTATTTCTAATATAATACGTTTATTTCTTATAATTATTTCCTTATCAAACTCTACCTACCTTCCTAAGAATAGGTTGCATCAGAATCGAAATTCTAAGGTATATTTAATTTGAAGCATCAAACGAATACATGATGGCCACTTCATCCCGCAAAGAAACACCCGGTGTTACGCGATGACATGACTTTTAAGCCCGGCCAATAATTTGCATACTTTTCCGAAGACTCCGCAGTCATGATCCGTCTGAATGTTTGGAAAATTTTCTGGGATTTGATTGCTAACAATCTTTATGTGGTGTCTGTAATGCTGTTAGAATTCTTTGTAGTGGTCAAGACTTTTAAGGGTGCGGTCAGTCATTCGCAGAAAAGCCAACACCGTAAGATACCCCACAACATCGAACAATGTGCAATGAACTTTAAAAATAAAAAAAAAATTAATCCCACTCTCTGACAAACGCAGGCAAAGATCCGAAAAGAAGTGGACATCAACATAATCGGTTGCTAGCGTGTCGCAGATGGTATTACATCAGGGTAACTCTCTTTATATATATATATATATATATATATATATATATATATATATATATATATATATATATATATGTGTGAGTGTGCGTGTGGGGATATTGTTAATATATATATATATATATATATATATATATATATATATATATATATATATATATATATATGAAGAAAAATATACGGAAAAAACAAACAAAATTCCTAATATGCAATTATGCTGTTTTAATGTTAATATAATGTCAACGTCGGACGTTTCGGTCTAATAGACCATCTTCAGGACATATTCATAAAACATAATTAGCATTAGACCATATTGAATTCAACATCAGGATTTTTGTATGTTTTTTCCGTATATTTTTCTTCATACTGTCGGATCTATAACCATATATTTGCATATATATATATATATATATATATGTAATTAACAAGAAAGGAAAACCTTTATAAATTTGACATATTTCGATTTAATTCTAACTTCATCAGAAATGTTTGGGGGTATGGGATAACAAGTGGGAAAGATTCTGTATTTCGGCTATTGGGATCCTTGTTAGGTTAGATTTCACGTGTATATAGTGATTTTCCAAGGGTAGCTTGGATGTGGCACAAGACCGAAAGGATGTGCACTCAGTAAGGATCGAACTCACAACTCAGTCGTAATCGTTCTAGCGAGAGATGTTTGCTAACCATTACACCGCCTCGGGGTGCCCAATTTTCGCGTGTATATATATTGTAACATTAGTACGTGTAGGTGGGAGTCAGCGCGCATGTCGGTGAGGGGTATGGGATATTTAAAAAAAATTATATTTATCCTTAAATTCCTCTGCTTTCGTCATATATATATATATATATATATATATATATATATATATATATATATATATATATATATATATATATATATATATATATATATATATGTCTGTGTGTGTGTGTGTGTGTGTGTGTGTATACATAGTGTGTCCATAAATTTCGTGTGCACTTTAAACAATTTAGAACTTTATTTGTGTTTGCAATAGAAATAATTTGTAAAAAGTATTCGAAAAAAGAAAATCTGTTTTTTATGGTTGTATTGAAATTTTATTTAAGTTTCCACATGTCCTCCATAATTAGCAATACAAAAGGTAATACGATTTTGCAGTTCACGGAAAACATTTGCCAACTGATTTGCAGCAATGCCTGAAATCACATTAGTTATTTTAGCTATACTTAAAACTAGGTACATTAAAGCTTATAACATTTTTCACAGATTATTTCTATCGCAAATACAAATAAAGTTGTAATTTTTTTAAAGTGCACACGAACTTTATGGACACACTGTATATATATATATATATATATATATATATATATATATATATATATATATATATATATACACACACACACAAACACACACACACACACACATATATATATATGTATATATATATATATATATATATATATATATATATATATGTGTGATAACCATTTCTGAGTTTTTTCTTGCTTCCCGTTAAGTTTCGTAATGTTTGGGCCCAGTTTATTAAATTAGGATCCCAGTACGCTTGGCAGAAAGCTATCGACTGGGATCATATTTTAATAAGCTGAAGCCAAATATTACGAAAATTGCAAGGAATCAAGAAAAAAATTGAGAAAAATATCATCAAGCAGATGAGTTCCGTATATATATATATATATATATATATATATATATATATATATATATATATATATATATATACATATATATATATATATATATACATATTTATAAACAAGGATCATATTCTTCATATACAGGTTCGGGATTGGTGTATCTTATCTATGTATTTGCGACGATGTATTCTCGCCATTTAAATCATTAACCTCTATATATGTTTTTTGTATGAATGATTCATATATATATATATATATGCACGTATGTAAATATATGCTCTCTACAGCATATATTTACGTATCTATAAAAGTATACAGGAAATATACACAAAATGTTTTTCCCAAATATAAAAATGAGCTATTAATAAGTTATCAATGAGAACTTCCAGAAAAGACGTTTTGGTACGTTATTTAAATTTTTGCTCAGTTAATCGGCATGCCTTGAAGAAAATGATACAATTTACATTAACCTTGTATGTTCTATAGACACATATACGTACGCACATGCTTGTATGCGCACACGCACACACACATACAAGCAATCTATGAATATTAGATATTTTAGCCGACTCGTGCCGTCAAAACTATCGGCGTTATTTGATAAACCTTTAGATAACACGACCTTGTCTACCAATACATTTGCCAAGTGTCGTTCTATACAAGACAATAAAAGGAAGGATCAAGAACTCTCTCTTCTCCCTCTCTGTCTCTCTCTGCCTCTCTCATTTTCTCTCTGACTAGTATAAATAGTAAGAGATAGGTATAAATAGTAAGTTTATGACACTTCCTCGAACAACCGACTACTTAGTTTCAACTCACTCACGATGTTTATACAAACACGCGCGCAAATGCTAATTGCATGAATGTATTTTCCTGTTTTCTAACTACCTGTACATACGTAAATATAATTTTCCGTTTTTTCTTCTTTCTGAACTATGTAAGTATATATATATATATATATATATATATATATATATATATATATATATATATATATATATATATGTATGCATATATATATATATATATATATATATATATATAGTGAATTTAGGCAGCAATCTTACTTTGATATATATTTCGTTAATGAGAAGACAGCGCGATTAAGCTCTTTATTCATTTTTTGTGTTCGTACAAGTTTTTCCTTTTACTGGAAACCAAGTGTGAAAAACTGTCCAAAAGTACTGCATTTCCGATTGCATATATTGCATATATATATATATATATATATATATATATATATATATATATATATATATATATATATATATATATTCAAAGATGTCTTTCTCCTAGACCAGTTGCCATCCAAGGCTAAAGAACCCAGTCTGTCCTGCTATTTACCCATAGCTGGAGGGAGAGAAGAAGATTCATTCCTTTTTCTACGAAGGGTCGTTTGAGGACCCTGCGGCACGTAGTGCACAAGTCTCTGTATTCGGCCCTTGAAAATGTGTGGTTGGTCCTGCACGAAACCTTCAGCACTATAATCAAATCTCATATGTTGGCGTCGGGCTATCAGTTCTCCTAAGGCTTGACCCTCATAGGTCGAATTCGACGGGAGAGTCGAGTATATATATATATATATATATATATATATATATATATATATATATATATATATATATATACATATATATATATATATATATACATATATATATATATATATATATATATATATATATATATATATATATATATATATATATACTCCATGTCGAATTTATCTATTTGAAAGCCTTTAGCATTATTATTATTATTATTATTATTATTATTATTATTATTATTATTATTATTATTCACGTTTAGAGAGGTGTACGAATTAAGAAACTTAGAAGTAAAAAAAAACATTGTTAAATATTGGGTCTATTTATTATATTTATTTTCTCAAATCTCGCTCTTCAGTAAGTGTTGAAAAACATTGTATATTATTATTATAATGATTATTATTATTATTATTATTATTATTATTATTATTATTTCCGGTAATTTCTTAGCGGGTCCCAACCAGAGACCTATGATCAAAAATGGCTTCATGACATTTTCCACTGATCATTTTTAAAATAAATCAATAAAATCTAAGATCAAACACATTTGACATAGTCAAAATACTTCGCATTCTGTTAGGTACACTTCTGAGTACAATCTTTTACATTTATTTAAGGCATGGGCTACCAGGAATCCCTTCAACAAATCTATCGGAACCTTTTTCAATCAATCCGAGAGCACCAACAGCAACTGAAATTTTTGTTGTCCTCATGTGCTACACTTTAGAGATTTCCACCTGAAGGTCCTTGTATTTTGATATTTTTTTTTTTTGATCTTCAAAGATACATTGCAGACTGCAGGGACTGCGATATCAATAATGAGGCAATGTTTTTGTTTGCGGTCTCTAATAACAATGTCTGGGCGGTTAGCTTTGATTGTTCTGTCTGTGTGTATTGTGTAGTCCCATAAAACTGTAACAAGTCCTATCTCCGTAATCGGGCCTGGGTGGACTTCATACCAATTATTATTATTATTATTATTATTATTATTATTATTATTATTATTATTATTATTAATTTTATTATTAGTAGTATTAGTATTAGTATTAATGCTAGTAAACAGTGAATAGACTTGAACGTTTTGATAAAAAAGCTGACTTGACGATTGTAATGGGTTCCAGTATAACATCGTCATTTTGATGAATTATTTTTGATGCAATTGAAAGAATAAAGTTTTTTTTGCATGGAGGTAAGCGGAATAAAATGGCGGTTTATATTTTTTGTGATTTTTTACTTCATGATTATTTTAATCGCGCAAATAATGTCTTCATATTGACTGCCGGACAAACGTCTGTTGCGTTTCCTCTTTATTCGAAATGCGTCATTGGAGAGCAGGACTGTGGCCAGTAAAACAGGGAAACAAAGAAAAGAATAACAAATCGAGAAATGAGAGGGAGCAATAAAGACAGAAAGGAAGAAAGGAAACGAAATACGTAGTCTGTATGCATATATACAGGCATAACGGAGGAAAAGGAAGGAAAGGAAGGAAAAGAAAACAACAGAATGAAGGAAGGAGTTAAGAAAGAGAACGATGGGAGTAAAGAAAGAAAGAAAGAAAGAAAGACTGAAAGAGAGAAAGGGGAGAAAAGAAAGAGAGCTACCAAGAAAAAAGGTAAAAGAAAAAGAAACAAGACAAAAGGGAAAGAAAGAAAGAAAGAAAGAAAGAAAAAAAGATAAAAGAAAAAGGACAAATGAAAAAGAGAATCAAAGGAAAAAGAAAATTACACATTCTAGTACAAATGTCAAAGACAATTAGAAAGAAAGAAAGAAAGAAAGAAAAGAAAGAACAGCTAGAAAGATAAAAGGTAGGAGAAAAAGAAAAAAAGAAGGCGAAAAAGAAGGAAAATGACAAAAAAACAGAAACAAAGAAGAAAATACAAAGAAAGAAATAAAGAAAGAAAAGAAAGGAAGATAAAAGAAAGAAAGAACAAATGAAAAAGAAAATCGAAGAAAAAGAAAATTATATATTCTAGTACAAATGACAAAGACATTAGAAAGAAAGAAAGAAAGAAAGAAAGAAAGAAAGAAAGAAAGGAAAATAGAGAAAAGGAAGAAATGGCAAGAAACAGGAGATTAAAATAAGAGAAGAAAAAAAACAAAAGGAAGAAAAGTAACACCAAAGAAACAATCAAGATGTTAAGAAAGAAAGAAAGAAAGAAAGAAAAAAGAATTAAAAATTGGGAAAAGTTAAAAAAAAAGAAGTGAAAAAGAAAAAAAGTAAACAAGAAAAAAGAACAAAGAAAATAAAAAAGGAAAAATAAAGAAGCCAAAAATGTCAAAAGGACAAAAGAAAGAAAAAAGGAAGGAAAGAAGTGGGAAAGACAAAAATAAGCGAGAAAGAAAAAAGGAAAAGGAAGAAAAAAAGAAAGAAAGAAGTGTGAAAGAAGAAAAGTAAGCGAAAAGGAAAGAAGGAAAAGGAAGAAAAAAAAGAAAGAAGTGGGAAAGAAAAAAAGAAAGCAAGAAATAAAGAAGGAAAAAGAAGAAAGAAAGAAGTGGGAAAGAAGAAAAGAAAGCGAGAAAGAAAGAAGAAAAAGGAGAAAAAAAGAAAGAAAGAAAGAAAGAAGTGGGAAGGAAGAAAAGAAAGAAGGAAAATGAAGAAAAAAAGAAAGAAAAAAGTGGGAAAGAAGAAAAGAAAGCGAGAAAGAAAGAAGGAAAAGGAAGAAAACAGAAAGAAAGAAGTGGGAAAGAAGAAAAGAAACCGAGAAGGAAAAGGAAGAAAAAAAGAAACAAAGAAGTGGGAAAGAAGAAAAGAAACCGAGATAGAAAGAAGGAAAAGGAGAAAAAAGAAGTGGGAAAGAAGAAATGAAAGCAAGAAAGAGAGAAGGAAAAGGAAGAAAAAAAGAAAGAAAGAAATGAGAGAGAAGAAAAGTAAGCGAGAAAGAAAGAAGGAAAAGGAAGAAAAAAAGAAAGAAAGAAGTGGTAAAGGAGAAAAGAAAGCGAGAAAGAAAGAAAGATAAAGAGAAAAAAAGAAAGAAAGAAGTGGGAAAGAAGAAAAGACAGCGAGAAGGAAAAGGAAGAAAAAAAGAAAGAAAGAAGTGGGAAGAAGGAAAGAAAGCGAGAAAGAAAAAAGGAAAAGCAAGAAAAAAAAGAAAGAAGTGGTAAAGAAGAAAAGAAAGCGAGAGAGAAAGAAGGAAAAGGACGAAAAAAAGAAAAAAAGAAGTGGGAAAGAAGAAAAGAAAGCAAGAAAGAAAGAAAGAAAAGGTAGAAAAAGAAAGAAAGAAGTGGTAAAGAAGAAAAGAAAGCGAGAAAAAAGAAGGAAAAGAAGAAAAAAGAAAGAAAGAAGTGGGAAAGAAAAAAGTAAGCGAGAAAGAAACAAGGGAAAGGAAGAAAAACGAAAGAAAGAAGAGGGAAAGAAGAAAAGAAAGCGAGAGAGAAAGAAGGAAAAGGAAAAAAAAGAAAGAAAGAAGTGGGAAAGAAGAAAAGAAAGCGAGAAAGAAAGAAGGAAAAGGAAGAAAAACGAAAGAAAGAAGTGGTAAAGGATAAAAGAAAGCAAGAAAGAAAGAAGGAAAAGGAAAAAAAAGAAAGAAAGAAGTGGGAAAGTAGAAAAGACAGCGAGAAGGAAAAGGAAGAAAAAAAGAAAGAAGTGGGAAAGAAGAAAAGAAAGCAAGAAAGAAAGAAGGAAAAGGAAGAAAAAAAGAAAGAAAGAAGTGGTAAAGGAGAAAAGAAAGAGAAAAAAGAAAGAAGGAAAAGGAAGAAAAAAAGAAAGAAAGAAGAGGTAAGGAAGAAAAGAAAGCGAGAAATAAAGAAGGAAAATGAGAAAAAAAGAAAGAAGGAAGTGGGAAAGAAGAAAAGAAAGCGAGAAAGAAAGAAGGAAAATGAAGAAAAAAGAAAGAAAAAAATGGGAAAGAAGAAAAGAAAGCGAGAAAGAAAGAAGGAAAAGGAGAAAAAAGAAAGAAAGAAGTGGGAAAGAAGAAAAGAAAGCGAGAGAGAAAGAAGGAAAAGGCGAAAAAAAGAAAAAAAGAAGTGGGAAAGAAGAAAAGAAAGCAAGAAAGAAAGAAAGAAAAGGTAGAAAAAAGAAAGAAAGAAGTGGTGAAGGAGAAAAGAAAGCGAGAAGGAAAAGCAAAAAAACAAACAAAGAAGTGGGAAAAAAGAAAAGAAAGCGAGAGAGAAAGAAGGAAAAGGAAGAAAAAAAGAAGTGGGAAAGAAGAAAAGAAAGAAAGAAAGAAAGAAGGAAAAAGAAGAAAAAAAGAAAGAAAGGTGGGAAAGAAGAAAAGTTAGCGAGATAGAAAGAAGGAAAAGGAAGAAAAAAAGAAAGAAAATAGTGTGAAAGAAGAAAAGAAAGCGAAAAAGAAAGAAGGAAAAGGAAGAAAAAAGAAAGAAAGAAGTGGTAAAGAAGTAAAGAAAGCGAGAAAGAAAGAAGGAAAATGGAAAAAAGAAAGAAACAAGTAGGAAATAAGAAAAGAAAGCGAGAAAGAAAGAAAGAAAAGGAAGAAAAAAGAAAGAAAAAAGTGGGAAAGAAGAAATGTAAGCGAGAAAGAAAGAAGGAAGTGGAAGTAAAAAGAAAGAATGAAGTGGGAAAGAAGAAAAATAGGCGAGAAAGACAGAAGGAAAATGAAGAAAAAGAAAAAAATAAGGGGGAAAGAAGAAAAGTAAGAGAGAAAGTAAGAAGGAAAAGGAAGAAAAAAAAGAAAGAAAAGTGGGAAAGAAGAAAAGTAAGCGAGAAAGAAACAAGAGAAAGGAAGAAAAGAAAGAAAGAAAGAAAGAAAAAAAGGAAGAAAAAAAGAAAGAATGATGTGGGAAAGAAGAAAAGGAAGGGAAAACGAAAGAAGGAAAAGGAAGAAAAAAGAAAGAAAGAAGTGGTAAAGAAGAAAAAAAGCGAGAAAGAAAAAAGGTAAAAAAAGAAAAATGAAAAAAGTGGGAAAGAAGAAAAGAAAGCAAGAAAGAAATTATGAAAAGGAAGAAAAAAAGAAAGAAAGAAGTGGGAAAGAAGAATAGATAGTGAGAAAGAAAGAAAGAAAGAAAAGGAAGAAAAAAAAAGATAAAAGTGAGAAAGAAGAAAAGAAAGCGAGAAAGAAAAGGAAGAAAAAAAGAAAGAAAGAAGTGGGAAAGAAGAAAAGAAAGCGAGAAAGAAAGAAGGAAAAGGAAGAATAAAGAAAGAAATAAGTTGGAAAGAAGAAAAGAAAGCGAGAAAGAAAGAAGGTAAAGGAAGATAAAGAATGAAAGATGTGGGAGAGAAGTAAAGTAAGCGAGAAAGAAATAAAGAAAAGGAAGAAAAAAGGAAAGAAAGAAGTGGCAAATAAGAAAAGAAAGCGAGAAAGAAAGAAGGAAAAAGAAGAAAAAAAGTAAGATAAAAGTGGGGAAGAAGAAAAGTAAGCAAGAAAGAAAGAAGGAAAAGGAAGAAAAAAAGAAAGAAAGAAGTGGTAAAGGAGAAAAGAAAGAGAGAAAGAAAGAAGGAAAAGGAAGAAAAAAAGAAAGAAGAAGAGGTAAGGAAGAAAAGAAAGCGAGAAATAAAGAAGGAAAAGGAAGAAATAAAGAAAGACAGAAGTGGGAAAGGAGAAAAGAAAGCGAGAAAGAAAGAAGGAAAAGGAGAAAAAATAAAGAAAGAAGTGGGAAAGAGGAAAAGAAAGCGAGAAAGAAAGAAGGAAAAGGAAGAAATAAAAAAAGACAGAAGTGGGAAAGGAGAAAAGAAAGCGAGAAAGAAAGAAGGAAAAGGAGAAAAAATAAAGAAAGAAGTGGGAAAGAGGAAAAGAAAGCGAGAAAGAAAGAAGGAAAAGGAAGAAAAAAAGAAAGAAAGAAGTGGGAAAAAGAAAAATAAGCGAGAAAGAAAGAAGGAAAGGAAGAAAAAAAGAAAGAAAGAAGTGGGAATAAAGAAAAGAAAGAAAGAAAGAAAGAAATAAAGAAAGAAGAAAAAAGAAGAAAAATAGAAAGAAAGAAGTGGGAAAGAAGAAAAATAAGCGAGAAAGAAAGAAGGAAAAGCAAGGAAAAAGGAAAGAAAGAAGTGGGAAAGAAGAAAAATAAGCGAGAAAGAATGAAGGAAAAGAAGAAAAAAGGAAAGAAAGAAGTGGGAAAGAAGAAAAGAAACCGAGAAATAAAGAAGAAAAAGGTAGAAAAAAAGAAAGAAAGAAGTGGTAAAGGAGAAAAGAAAGCGAGAAATAAAGAAGGAAAAGAAGAAAAAGAAAAGAAAGAAGTGGGAAAGAAGAAAAGTAAGCGAGAAAGAAAGAAGGAAAAGGAAGAAAAAAGAAAGAAAGAAGTGGGAAAGAAGAAAAGAATGCGAGAAAGAAAGAAGGTTAAGGAAGAAAAAAAGAAAGAAAGAAGTGGGAAAGAAGAAAAAGCGAGAAAGAAAGAAGGAAAAGGAAGAAAAAAGAAAGCTAAAAGTGGGAAAGAAGAAAAGAAAGGGAGAAAGAAAGAAGGAAAAGGAAGAAAAAAGGAAAGAAAGAAGTGGGAAAAAAGAAAAGAAAGCGAGAAACAAAAAAGGAAAAGGAAGAAAAAAGAATGAAAGAAGTGGGAAAGAAAGAAAAGCAAGGGAGAAAGAAAGAAAGAAAAGGAAGAAAAAAAGGAAAGAAAGAAGTGGGAAAAAAGAAAAGAATGCGAGAAAGAAAGAAGGTTAAGGAAGAAAAAAAGAAAGAAAGAAGTGGGAAAGAAGAAAAAGCGAGAAAGAAAGAAGGAAAAGGAAGAAATAAAGAAAGACAGAAGTGGGAAAGAAGAAAAGAAAGCGAGAAAGAAAGAAAGAAAATGAAGAGAAAAAGAAAGAATGATGTGGGAAAAAAGAAAAGAAAGCGAGAAAGGAAGAAGGAAAAGGAAGAAAAAAGAAAGAAAGAAGTTAGAAAGAAGGAAACAAAGCGAGAAAGAAAGAAGGAAAAGGAAGATAAAAGGAAAGAAAGAAGTAGGAAAGAAGTAAAGTAAGCCAGAAAGAAAGAAGGAAAAGGAAAAAAAAAGAAAGAAAGAAAGAAAAAGAAATAATGTTGTAAAAGCGAAATGATAAGAAAGATGATCGTTGAAAAAGAATCGTAACGAATAAAAAAAAGAATGAAACAATAAAAAATCTTCTAAAAAATAGAAAGATAAAAAAAAATAAATAGATTGAGAGACAGAAGAAAACCAAAAATTAGGCTTAAATAAAAAAAAAATGGAAAGTTGTCTAAAAAAAAATGTTAGAAAGAAAAACTAATCAAAACAGAAAGAAAAACAAGAAAGAAAGAAAAAATTGAAATAAGAAAACTTCGCCGACTTTTGTTGCCGTGGTTATAATCGACATTTTTTTTTTTTTTTTTTTTTTATATGATAAAATGTTGCAAGAAGCAAATATCTTGAAACGTGCGCCTTCAAAACATGTTTTGCAAGGAAAACAATTTTACTTCCCTTGCCAACAGTCAGGGTTTTTGGAATGCTGACGAACATTTATTTGCTTTAAAATACGCATCAGTCTAACCAGAAGACGATATTTATCCGTCTCCCCGATGAGACAGATTCGATACGAGGCTCGTTTAAATTAGCAAGCCTTACTCGTTTGTACGAGCCAAGTTCCCTTGGCGCTTCACCTTGGGGCGCCTCAGGGATCAACTATTAACCCTTGACTGACCCCTTAAGCTGTAATATGGTGATGCTGCCTGGAGCAACGTCCAACTAAACATCCGTTTCTTGTTGCTTGAGACCAAAAGCCGCCGATAGAGAAGACAAAATGATTGTAGGACTGGCATCGGCAACCTTTTCCATAAAACGGGCAGCGCTAGTAAAAAAATTTCAAGCTATTTTTTGACTACAGAAGAACATACACGTAAACTTTGAAATCGGAGAAAAAAAGTTCATTCCTTTTTTCTTTGGAGAAAAGATTTTTCTATGATTAAAAAAAAATCTTTTTCGCTATAATAATAAAACAGATGAAAGTATAATTAGCAAACACCGCTTCAGGTGGTTAAATTCTAATTTATTCACTTGAAAAATTTAAATAAAAAATGTTTCTTCTCCAGAAAAAAAAAAAAAATTATATTTGTTTCCTGTCTCTAAAGCAAAAGATATTTACTCGTCTGATCATCCTTACTGAAAATCGTCAATGGTTTAAAACAGAGATTCGCAAATTAGATGCATATGGAGCCTGTGGTCCATATAACATCACAGGGGGTCAACACAAAGATATCACATTGAGGGTCCACGGTATTATTTTAGCAGTCCATAGTGCAATTTCAATTCGGAACGGAATGTTACAACTGAGAACTGGAATTTCTCCAGTAA
The DNA here is from genome assembly GCA_963932145.1 of Acanthosepion lycidas. NCBI lineage: Eukaryota > Metazoa > Mollusca > Cephalopoda > Sepiida > Sepiidae > Acanthosepion > Acanthosepion lycidas. Next base: position 92,200,550 of record OZ010592.1, on the reverse strand, counting down.
TCGACGCCATATTAAAATATTCAAAATAGAAAAACAACTCTGAAACAAGCAGAAAACGAGATCAAGCGATGTATAACTTAGCGCCCCTTTCACTCTACCGGGGGTTTTGATTGTAAAAGTTGAAAGAAAACTGAGAAAGATATATAACGGAAGGATTATATATATATAAAAACAAATTATATAAAGATGATAATATATTATATAAATTAATAAAATATAGTAAAATTATATATTAATATATGAATATAAGTTAATTTATATAGTAATAGACTCGACATTGTGAAAAGGGGTGATCTTCGGCTATCATTGACATCGATGGGATCAAATTAAAAAAAAACAAACAAAAAAAGAAAAAAAAAACAACCAGAGCATCATCAACCAAAGGAATCTCATTGAATAACTCTGCACTTTTAAAAAAAAATTATTAATTACTCACATATTTTAAAATTGTTTATTCTGGGTTATTTTACTAGTATACATAAATGTTCCTTAGAATTTAATTGTTAAATACAATTTTATTTTCATTAAATTAGTTTTACATCAAATTAAAACATATTCATTTACTATTTCTATGATACAATTCCTAAACTTATCTCTCAGTAAAAAATAAAATAAGCTTTCTTTGCATCGAATAGGACCCCCTCCTCCACAAATAAAGAGTAAAAAGCCTTCAGGTTGTAAACGTTTATGAGTCTCCACGAAGTAGGAATTGGAATCTACGCCATATTAAATTACTGAATATAGTAAAACAACCATAAAATTAGCAGGAAACAAGATCAAATGATGTAAATGAATGTCCCTTTTACTTTACCAGGTGTTTGATTGTAAAAGTTGAATAAAAACCAAGAAGTATATGTAAAAGAGGGAAGATAGATAGATAGATAGATAGATAGATAGATAGATAGATAGATAGACAGATAGATAGACCTAGTGAGCCAGACAAACCTACCTAGGTTTCACCTAAACGGATCGTCAGGGAAGGCCGGCCTTCCCTGACGATCCGTTTAGGTGAAACCTAGGTAGGTTTGTCTGGCTCACTAGGTGTATCTAGGTCTGCTCTCCGGTTGTACTCAGCTCTTTTGTTAGTTGTTTACTCGTATCGGGGTTTTCTCTTTGGGCTTCAAACCTGCATCTCTGCGATTTTTTTCGACAGACTTTTATGTTTGTTTTTTAAAACCTTTTTTTCCCTCGAGATTGATTTGATTATTGGCAAATCAAAAATTCGAGGGTTTTTCGAAACAGTATAGTTATCTATATATATATATATATATATATATATATATATATATATATATATATATATATATATATATATATATTTAAAGGAAAATTATATAAAAGATTATAATTTATTATATAAATTAATTTAATATATTAATAATAAATTATATTATTTTAAGAATTAATAAAATAAATATTAATGAATATAGTAATAGACTCGACATTGTTAAAAGGGGTGATCTTTGACTTTCATTGACATCGATGGACAAAATATTTTTAAAAAATCAGCCTCAACCTCAGGAATCTCATTGTTTAAATCTGTACTTTTAAAAAATTTACTCACATATTTTAAAATAGTTTATTATAAGTTATTTTACTAATGCACATAAATGTTCCTTAGAATTTGTTTGTTAAATACAAGTTTATTTAAATTATTTACATTGTTCGTTGCCATATTCACGAAGTTTTGGCCATTGTAAGTCTCGGCCTTCTTCAGGTGCTCTACACTGGAATTTCCATCCGGAACCCCTTATTTACTCCACTAGCTCAACCCTCCAACACTGTTGGTCAAGTCAATGGATTACTTCAACCAACGCTTTTTCCACTAGCCAATGATATTTTCAATAAATTAGATTTACTTTAAAATAAAACATATATATTTACTATTTCTATAATACTATTCCCAAATCTATTAATTAGTAAAAAGTAAAATAATCTTTGTTTTCATCGAATGTTTATGTGAGTCTAGCAAAAAGAATAAAATGGTCTATTGGTCAAAAAAAGGTTGAGAAACTGATTTAAAATGATGCAAACTTTACCTTAGAGGAAAGTTTAAAAAAAGGAATAAGCAGTTCACTTAATTGTTCTGATTGTGGTTATGTATGAGAGAAAGTGTGAGTGAACAAGTGAGAACAAAACAAAACAATGAAAATTATAAGATTTGTTATGAAATTAGGTGTGCTATTCAGAAAGTCAAAATGAGCTACATGTGGCCTGCAGGATTGTCCATGACTGTTGTAGAATAAAAGCTTTAAGAAAGATTTAATAAAATTGTTTTTGTAGATTTTTTATTTCGAAAATCCAACAAAAAGTAGAAGAAAACTAATACGAAAGGAAAAAGAATACCAATGACCCAATTAGATTTAATATCATAACCATTAAATCCAGGGGAAAAAAGATGAATGTAGCCGTTTTTGCTGTGTATGTCTATTTAAGCCTAGCCGACTATTAACATCATATGTATTTAAATCGGATCTTGAGAAGTGTCGGGAATTGAGCTTGACAAAAATGGAATTTCAGAAGCCGAAGAAAGAGAGTAGAGCGGGGCAATTTCTGAGAGAACTAGTAATCCTATCGGGATTCATCAATGGCGGCCAAAATCTTAACAATATAAGATACAGAGTACTTATAGCAGACACGAAAAAGAAATTACAAAAAAAGATCTACAGAAGGTAACGAAGGAAAGCAAGAAAAAGGGACTAAATATAAAGTACAAGACAATGCATGATCATCAGCAAAAAGAATGAGCCCTAAATGCTATTTACAGGTCGAGGACCCTAAAAATCAAGCAGGTGCGGACATTTAAATAACTGGGAAGTGTTTTGACAGAGGACGGTAAGTGCGACGCTGAGATCCGAAGACTTTTTGGGATGGCCAAAGACGCGTTCCAAAAGCTAAGGAAAATATTACGAGACAGGAGGATTTCTTTGGTAACAAACAAAAGAGTACTGAACTGCTACGTGACATCTGTCCTTCTTTACGGCAGCGAATGTTGGACGGTCTCCTCAAAGATGAAGAAGAGACTTGAGGCAATGGTTATGCAGAAGGATGCTAAGGATATCATGGACTGAACATGTGAGCAACAATGAGGTTTTGTAAAGGATGCAAACAATGAGGAAGCTTATACTTAACATAAGGACATGGCAGCTGAAATTTCTGGGACATATAATAAGAAAGGAGGGCTTGAAGAATCTAATACCGACAGGTCGAATAGAGAGAAATAGAGACAGCGCGTGACATACCTATCAGGCTTAAGCAAGTGGATTAGAGAACATGGCCTGGGAGAAGTAGCAAAGAGACAAAACTTATTGAGAGCTACAAGGGGTAGGGAGAACTGGAAAGCCATGATCGCCTACGCCCTGAATAGACACGGCACATTAAAAGAAAAAAAGAAAGAAAAAAGGTGGAAATATTACTTCTCTCTTGTAATATGTTTCATACATGTATACTCGCCACATCTGTCCGATAATAGTAGATATATTTGCATATTGTCTTGAACACTAAAGTTTGCCACACACCAGACACCAGACACCAAGAAGATAAAGGAGACCACCTTCTGTGTAAATGATGCCAGACTCACATATAAACCCGATTAATGTTAACATTATGAGTTAAGTATAAACCTGACTAAAGTTGACCAATTGATTCAAATATAAACCCAACTAATAGGTTGGTGCAAAAATAATGACGTAATAATGTCGTTTTTTGACGTATTTTTTAACGTCAAAAAAAGACATTATTACGTCATTATTTGTGCACCAACCCAACTAATATATACTTGTAAAGCCGACTAATATTTATCCATAAACACATTTAATAATTACCTATAAAGCCAGCTAATATTTACTCAAATACCAACTAATATTTTCCTATAAAGTCAATTAATAATTACTCATAAAGTTAATTAAGAATTACCCATAAAGGTAATTAATATTTATATATAAAGCCAACTAATATCTTCCCATAAAGCGCTCTAATATTTATCCATAAAACCGAGTAATATTTTTTTAAAAAAACAACTAATATTTCCCCATAAAATTAATTAATAATTACCATAAAGTTAATTAATAATTACCCCTTAAAACCCAGTAATATTTAGCCCCAAAACCAACTAATATTTACCCATAAAATTACTTAATAATTACCCATAAAGCCTAGTAATATTTATGCATAAAACACAGTAATATATACCCATAAAGTTAATTAATAATTATCCTTGAAGTAAATTAATAATTACCCATAAAGTCAACCAATATTTACCAATAAAGCCAAATAATATTTAATTATTTAACACAAAAGGAAGACAAAAAAAGTTGGTTCGAACATTGATCGTCGAGCATTTTCGCAGTTCGATCAGAAGGGAAAAGAAAGGCTTGTTAAATCGATTAACTCGAAGAGGAAATGCAAGAAGAAACAGAAAACATATGCATATATATTTATGTCTATATTTATCTCTACACACACACACACACACACACACACACACACATATATATATATATATATATATATATATATATATATATATATATATATGAATAGTAATTTATATCTATCAACATATTTATGACAATCAGATTATCTGTATCACTCTCTTCATACATACATATACACACACACACACATATATATATATATATATATATATATATATATATATATATATATATATATATATATATATATATATATATATATGCGTCAAGTATGGCGTGCAAGGAAAATTGTATTAATTCTTTATTTAGCTTTTCCTGCGTTCTTACATGTTTCCCTATATACATACCGTCCATTGTCCCAAGCGCTTTCGGCCAATTTCTTAGCCAATTTCAAGGGGG
>OZ010592.1:92170715-92193215 GCA_963932145.1 Acanthosepion lycidas | reverse complement strand
TGACCTAGATAGATAGATAGATAGATAGATAGATAGATAGATAGATTGATAGATAGATAGATAGATAGATAGAAGCTTTTCGTTAACAAAAACCCCTGTCACACTAATTTTATGAACGCGCGCGTAAAAATGACTGCAAATTATTTGTTGTCGTTAAGCATTGCTAGTGTTAGAACCTAAACCAAAGTAATTATGAAATTGTCTTAAATATTGATACCGAACTCCTTGAATCGGTTACAAATTGATTGTTTTGTAGTCATTCAGCGTAACATTGTAATCATATTTGAGCTTCTATTATCCAGAAATCCCCTAATAACATTTTGAATCTTTTTGCCTATATGTTCTTCTAAAAAAATGTTGGCATTCACATATGTCAAAGTAAAATTATTTTTCAAGGAATTTTAAGAATTATTTTTTTCATTGAAATTCATTTATCTGACAAATAAATGTTTTCATTGCTACATTTATTAATGAAAAAGAAAATCTATTTTCCTATTTCGAATAAAAAAAATTTATGTTATACGATGAAAAAAATACCAAGAAAATATTATTATCGACCAAATATTACAGGCTGTTCCAATATCTTGGACCGATTTTAAATGTGAATTAAGTTTAAGCGTCTAATGATTTTTTTTTCTTTTCATTTCAGATTTAACAACTTAAGTCTTTGGCAATTTTAGCCATGGAAAGATTATCTTCAAAAAATTTGTTAAAGTTATCGAAGCCTATTGCGAAAATAGACGTTCAAATTTATAAATACACAGCCCAATGATTCCGCTAGCAAAAACTCCACACCAAACAGTGACCTTTTGTGGATGCAGTGGCTTTTCAACAATTTCCCTTGGATTTTCATCAGCCCAAATGCGACAATTTTGATTATTAACGAATCCACCAAGATGAAAATGGGTTTCATCACCAAAGAGGATTTTTTTATGAAAAATCTTCATTGGCTTGTCTTTGCTCATGCGCCCAATTGAAGAATTTACGGCGCTCCAAATGGTCGGCAGGTTTCAGTTCTTGGGTCAAATCTTTTGTCAAAATTCGATGTAATTCGATGTTGTGGATAGGTTCAATTCCTGCGCCCGATAACGAATACAGGTGTCTGGATTTTCGGTCACATTCTCGTACACTGCAGCGATGTTTTAACGGCGTAAAAGAACACGCAGTGGTGTTTTCACATCTCCCACAGACCCAGTTTATTTGAAGTTACGAACATTTTTTCCAATTGCACTGTCGGTTGGTTGATTATGACGACCAAAAAAAATCGTGAAGTATGCGAAATGCATTTCTGTTTGAACGCCCACTTTCGAAATAGGTTTCGATAACTTTAACAAGTTGTTTGATTTATGAGTTATTCTTTCCATGTTTGAAATTGCCAAAGACATTGGAACATCCTATATTTCCGCAAATGATTGAAATAAAGTTTTATTTTATCGTATCACTTTAGAACTTTTTTTTCTCATTTTCGCATCTTTTTCTCTTTATTTATTTATTTTTTTCTTAATTTTTTTAAGAGGTGTTGGTCTGATCTTTGCAATCAAATTTTTATTTCTAAAATAAAACTGGGCTTTTTGAACAAAAGTCAACTAATATAAATAATGGAAGTTTCTTTGTTCAATTGCAGACAAATAGTTTACTGGGACTATAAAATGACACAACCTTGTATTCTCAGTTGAATAAAGCTTTCTTAAAGCCTACGCCTGCGTACTTTTGCCATTACATTGGACTAAGTATTTATTTGTTTACTTGTTACCGTAACAAGTTGCTGACAGTGGGTAAAAAATCTATTTTATCAATATAAATTTTAGAATTTATTTATAAATTAATATTATTGATAAAAGAGAATGAAAACTTTGAAATAATATTATCGTCTGCCGAAGGTAATTTTTTAAAGTGAGTAATTTAATTGTCGTCAGATACTGTCACTTCGACCATAAACCCCGTTCATGGAATTTAATACAAATGTATTCTTTAGATACAAGTTCCAAATTTTATATAGTTTTTAACTGACCAACATGTAAACAAGTCGTGTCGTTATTAATTCCTCAAATGAGAAAACTAGTGAAATCTAAAAAATTAACTTATTATTTCATTTTCGTAAACTGATGAGAGTCTGATTTCGTTACCATTTTATTAAAAATCTTTACAAATTACTAAATCTAAAAAAAATTTCGTCTTGAAATAAACAAAAAGAAATGAAGTAGCGATCGAAATGTTTAGTAATTATAATCGATTTGGTGAACAAAGCAACAGATGTGTTTGATAGGAAATAAAATAATATATTTATTGGTAGATATTACGGTGGCAATTAAACTATAGGGAGGTAAGTTTTACTTCAGTTTTTGGAAGTATAAAAATAGTTGATTACATGCGAAATCTGCATTTGCAGAGGTGTATGTGGATAAAGAAAAAGGCTGTGGCAGGCATGCGCACACACACACACGCAAATAATGGCGAATATCAATTACGTAATTTTCTAATAAAAATAATGTCTGAAAAAACGAAGAAAACCCAGTATAATATATTACACTTTTGATACCGGGAAGTACAAGTTTGCTTCTATCAAAAGAGTGCATTTAACATAAGGGAAAAGTGACAAATACTAATAATTACAGTTAATAGATTACAAAACAAAATAATATATATATATATATATATATATATATATATATATATATATATATATATATAAAACATACTTTAATCAGCATATATGTGTGCGTGTGTATTTGTTTTAATCTACTCAAGGAAAATAAAAATGCTATTTTACATGGGATATTTACAATAAAAGTTGATGATTATAACAGGCATTTTTGCTATTTTATATATATATAGTGATTTTCTAAGCGTAGCTTAGATGTGGCACAAGGCCGAAAGTAGGGGGCACCTAGTGAGGCTCGAACTCGCTCGTAACTGTTCTAGCGAAACAAGACTGCTAACCATCACACCGCCTCGAGCTGCCCTTTATTGATTTTCTAAGCGTAGCTTAGATATGGCACAAGGCCGAAAGTATGGGTCCCCCAATGAGGGTCGAACTATTCAGTCGTAACTGTTTTAGCGAGACATGCTTGCTAACAATTACACCCCGACGAGATGCCACTATTTTATACATACATACATATATATATATATATATATATATATATATATATATATATATATATATATATATACAGGGTGCGATGGTTAAATTGTCGATATTTTATATTTTTCATTTCGTGCATGCGCGTTGTTTGTTTTTTGATTTTGTCGACTACACGGATTAAGCACCGTCTGCGAGAAAAAGAGCACCACGACGCACTTCACTCTGCTAGAAACTTGGAAACGGCATGCTCCACTGCTTGGCATTCGCGCCGGAAGCTCCAATACGAACGTTTTAGAGTGTATGGATGTCGATCTGAGGACAGTGCAGAGGATTTGGAAAGAGTTGGATGATATATCCTGTCAGCATCATGGTATTAGGAGTTATCGCTAGTGATGGCGACGTTATGCCTCCATTTAACTTCCCACAGGGCTTCAGACTAAACATGAAGACCTACATCAAGTGCTTTGTGGAGTTAGTGCCGCTCTGGGTCAAGAGGGTGTATGATGGAAGACCCTGTGTCTGGCAACAGGACTCTGCAACATGGCAAACAAGCAGGAGAACCCAGTCATTGCTGTCAGGTAATTTCTGCGACCACATCACTCCTTGTATGTGGCCACCTAACTCCCGAGACGACAACCTCGTTGATTATTATGTGTGAGGGACAGTTGAGCCCGTGACCAACAAAACTCTTTGTAATAACAAGCATGTACTGAAGGCAAGGATTATGGTAGTATTCACCAACTTAAACAAGGAGACTGTCCAGAAGTGTTGCAGGGGGATTTCGATGTCGTCTGGAGTCTGTGGTTGAAGCCAATGACGATTTAATTGAATAAATTAAATCTTTAGTATTTCAAGATATTTTTGCGTAATTTTGTAAATATATCTGTTAAAATGAGATGTTAGTGTTATTTTCATTTTTGCGTAAATTAGACGACAATTTATCCATCGCACATTTTATATGTATGTATGTATGTATGTATATATATATATATGTGTGTGTGTGTACATGTGTGCATGTGTGTGTCACTGTGTAAAAATGTCAGATAGAGTTTATCTGTAAGAAGACAATATGAATAAACGCGTGACACGAAAATTTTTTTCCAGTTTTCGACTAAACATGCAAAGGAACCAAGGATGCTGGGAAATTTTTTCCACTTCCAACTTTATCATACGTGCTTTCCAAATGCATATGAAAATTAATAACAAATTGAAAAAAATATTTTCGAATATAAAATTGACCATATTATTTTCTCTAATGCATATATATATATATATATATATATATATATATATATGCATATTGAGACATTTTTTATGTTTATACGTTCTTTTTATAGATACAAATATTAAGGTAAATGCTCTGTTTATAACAGTATTAACAACATTTACCGGCCTGCATATCCGAGAAATTGTCATAGAAAATATTCGTCCTCCAAAAGGGATCAAACCTGTATCCTATACGGAACCGTCATATAGCCTGACGTGCTTTTACCGATTTCGCCACAGAGGAGCTTTTCGGTTAGCAAAGTAGATTTTACTGTTTTTAACTGTTAACCGAAACGCTCCTCTGTGGCTCAGTCGGTAAAAGCACGGTTCCGTATTAGATACAGGTTCGAATCCTGTCATATATATATATATATATATATATATATATGCGCAATTATATATTCTTTGACAGAAATAACGAGATTTGACGTTTAATCCCTATCAATATTGGTAATATTCCTTTAATTTGGCCACAATACTCAACCGCTTATCCAAAAGTTGTAAAATTAAAATAAAAAATTAAACAGACCTTCTCAGTTCTCTTTAAACAAACGTGATTGTATATGTGTGTGTATATATATTTATATATACACACAAACACGTTTGTTTATATTATTAAATAGAATATTTATTTAATTACATGTACCGGGATGAATATTCAAAAAATATTGTTTAAAAAATATGCAATCTCCGGCAGGATTCGAACCGGTGTCACCTAGGGGAAACTGTTATTAGTTCTGACGTGCCTTGATCTTCCGACAAAGTAGATGTAAAATTCAGAACGGTAGATGTTTAATAAATACATGAAAACAGCGCATCTACTCAAAAATGGTATCTATTAAAAATAACGTTTAAACAAATGAATATATATATATATATATATATATATATATATATATATATATATATATATATATATATATATATATATATATATATATATATATAATAAACAATTAACTCCAAAGCTAAAATAATAATAAAAAACTTCTTCCGTTTGAGACTAATACCTTCCACAACCCACGGCTCATGTCTTTCATCTGGCTGAAACATTGAAATGTAAATTCTGTATTAGTTTTTCGATAGTTTTTTTCAATTTATTTTTTCTTTCACAATTAAATTTCTTTTTCTTTCACGAACTCAGACTGCATCGGTGTTGATTAGACAAACGACTGATATCTTCGTCTGGCGAAATAGACTATTCCCCATATGAGGTGATTTGGGATATTATTGTTTTTTAATTATTTGCTCTGTAATAATAAATACATTGAACTCTTTTTGTGGATCAGTTTTAATATTTTAAATTACTAGGATCCACTTGCATTATATACAACGGATTTGTTGCATTTACTCTGTCTCTGCCTGTCTGCCTGCCTCTCTCTCTCTCTATATATATATATATATAAATATATATATATATATATATATATATATATATACACACGTGCATATATATATATATATATATATGTACACGCACACACATATATATATATGTACACACAGACACACACACACATATATATATATATATATATATATATATGTCATAGACCATATAAGTGAATTATAAAAATGCAACCCAAATTACCTCATTCAGATGCCCATTTGATCCCTGGAAGATTCACTTTCGTTAAAGAAATAAATTCTAACGATTTGTTATAAGAAATTTGAAAAATAAACATTATGAAAGGAAGGAAAGAATGAAAAAAGATGGCGGAAAAAAAAAGGAACAAGCAACACATAAGGGAAATGGTATTTATACAAAGAAACAAAGAAACTAAGTTGCTTAGGGTGGGAGTGACCGGAACAAATATATTTGCATTGACAGGACCCAGGGATAATTTCCCGGGGACAAAATGGCTATTTGAATGGAGTAATTTGGGTTTCATTTTTATAATTCACACACACGCACACACACACACACACAGTGCCTGACAATTCCATCTAGCATGAAACTGTCGCCTCTAAGTGTTGACTTCTATGTTCACTTTTATATTTACACACTCTCTATCTCTGATATTGAGCACTTTATTCCATAAATATAGCACATCTTAAGACTATATTTCTTCATATATACGCACACACATACACACACGCATACTCACACACACATATACTCACACACACACATATGTGTGTGTGTATATATATATATATATATATATATATATATAGGCAAAAGAAGAATTTATCTTGGATGTCGCAATTCGTCTTCTAATTTTAATGTTGTTGAATAAAATTCAAGAACATCATATATTGATTTTTGTTTATTAAACTGTTCCGACAGCAATATAATTATCTGCATCATTAGTTTTTAGTGACTTAACAGCTTCCATAATTTATATCTGGAAGATACTGTTTACATTTCTGGGGCTCATAATGAGGAAGGAGGGCTTGGAAAATGTAATACTCTCATGAGGGATAGAGTAGAACAATGCATAATATACTTAATGAGCTTGAGTAACTAGGTGGGGAAACAAGGTTTAGGAGAAATAACAAAAAGATGACATTTATTAAGGTCTACAAAAGACTATATTTCTTCATATATATATATATATATATATATATATATATATATATATATATATAAGGGGCTCTCCCGTCGGTTTCGACGTATCAGGATCTGACAGTTTATTAATTCAGTTATGAAAGTTTGTGCGATAATCTTAAGTGGCATTTAAGACCCGCTAGTGATTTACTAAGGAGGCCACATATGGAGCAAGTGTGAGGATTGTGAGATGAGATCACTGTTAGATTGGCTGACCTTTTAGATCTTGCTCTTGCTTCTTGAAGATGATTCAGACAAGTAGATTGAAAATTGCTGAGTCCACTAAAACACGTTGATTTCCATTCTCCCCGCTCAAAGGCTAAGTGCTCAAGGGTATTATGTGGTATATTGACTGCTGACAAGTTGCTTTTCAGTTTGTCTTTGTATCTTAGCCATAGGCATCCTACATTCCTGTAGCCCATATATATATATATATATATATATATATATATATATATATATATATATGTATATGGTGGATGTCGCCTCGTAACCAAGTAAAAGAAGCTCCATGACACATAACTTTTAAACAGACATTTTAAGGATGATTTCAATGTCTCATAAAATGTCTCTACAGGTAACTCTTCCGACAGCAAAATATAATTATCTGCATTTTTAGTTTTTAGTGACGAGTGAGTCCACTGGCTGACCTAAACTTTTTGTCACAAATGTTGTGCGAAATTCTTGCTGGGTATCATATTGGTAGAAAGTGATTTTTTTTCTTGCTTTCACATTTGTGACTGGGGTGGCCTGTCCTCGAGAAAAAATGCCACCGCTGCATTCATCTCTTGACTTGGGTCCTCTCATGTGCCTCTCTCGGAAAGATGCTTGATGCCTTCCGTATATCTACCAGTTCGTTTCAGCCCAGCGTAAGCAATTAGATTTCTTCATTCCTCTCTGTCTGGCGCAAGCCGTTCTCAAGTGTTAATGTCTACATTGATCATTTTAGGGGTGTCCTTAACGTTGACCTTGAAGTGTTTTAGCGGCATGCATTGAGGATACTTCCCTTGCGCGAGTTCACCGTACAGTACCTCTTTCGGCATGCGAGCCCAACAAATCTAACTTGCTGATTCATGATCATGGGCTCAATTCTAGCCAGCTGCAGCACTCTCATATCAAACACACGCGATCGCCGTGAAATGTTTAGTATAACACGGCCGTATTACTATTGGGAAGGCTAGAGGCGTTGAATATGCTGGTTGTAGGTTTTCCATGTCTCGCATCCAAATTTTTTTTTTAAGCATTCAATCCCAAGAAAGGCGGGAAGCCACTAGCACACAAAGCGTTACAGAGTTGGAGCGAGAAGAGGAGTGATAGAGGAAAGGATGAAGAGACGGTTAGGTGATAGATCAGGGCATCTGGAGAAGTCGATCGATGTTACATTTGAAGAGTTGGAGATTATAGCTATCAGGAAAACAAGAAATGGGGAAGGAGTTCCACAGGCAAGAAGTGCGAGACATGTAGCTATTGGAGTAGAAGAGACGGCTACATTTAACAGTTTCGAGCGAGATACCAGCCAAGTAGAACGCTTAAATTCATGAAGTCTGGGAACCAGCGAAAGCAGCTCATCGGAGCAGTTACCGTGAAAGTATTTGTAAAAAAAAGACAGAGACAGGCAACGGCACGTCTGTGAGAGAGTGACTGCAGACGAGATGCCAGATCAGGGCCAATTACATTGCATATGGGTCTTTGGATTTTATCAAGGACCTTGAGACAAACAGAAGGGGCTCCAGGCCATATATGGCAGCAATACTCCATGCAAGGGCGAATGGTTGATTTCTAGATTTGAAGGATCGACTCCGGCGAGAAAAATTTCCTGGTGCGACACAGAGAGCCAACTTTCCTAGCGGTGGACGAAGCTATTGACTCAATGTATTCGTTCCATCTCAAGTCAGCAGGCAATGTGAGACCGAGCAGTCGCAAAGACGTGCTCTCGTGGAGATGAGCGTCAGACATTCTAATGTAGGGCAAGGATGGTTCTCTCTGATGAGTAATAGAGAGAAGCTTTATTTTTGAGGCATTAAAGTTAACCAGCCAATTCCTACCGCAGTCTACAGCCGATTGGAGGTCCTTTTCGAGACAAATGGCCAGGTTAGTTTTGTCAGCGACATTAGATTTGTTTTTGAGGCGGGAGCAAATAGTAGTGTCGTTGTCATAGATGCCTACTTGAGAATCTATGACATCAGGAAGCTCGTTAATGAAGATATCATTTTCATTAATATAAAATGGTCGCGATTTTAATACTGGGTCTGTTTTGGTACCGATTTCTGCTGTATTCTGGATTGAAATCTTGCATCGTTCCATTGCTAGTCAGATTTTGTTGAATGTTAATATTTTGTCCACAAATGAATGCCTTAAAGATGAAAAGTTGAAGTTTCACCATATTATACACAGTAAAAAGTCCGTTTAATAAGTAAACGAACGAGAGTTATAAACGCTTTCGTCACTGTAGGGAAGCATCGAATGTTAGATAACATTCCTGTGGTACGCTAAGGGATATAGTTAGCGGCATCGCCATGAGCAAAATGCCTGCAAGTTTGCAACGGCGGAGAAGCTCGTGATTAGACTAGGAATCGGAAAATCACTCAGCTTAAAACTAGGGTCAGCAGAAAAGGGAAACGGTTTCTAATAATTCCCTATTAGCACAAAGGCCAAATCCACACACATACACACACACACACACACACACATATATATATATATAAGTAAGCTTATAGAGCCAGACAAAGCTACCTAGGTTTCATCTATGTGGATCGTCAGCGTGAACACACTAAAGAGGTGAACAGAGAATATAAAATACAGAATATAATGAGCACTTTGCTTAGTTATTTTTACTTTACTCGAGTCGAAGGTTTTTTTTCTTTGGACTCTGAACTGAGATTCTAGACGATTATTTTCGCCGGAAGTACATGTTCTTTCTTCTTTCTTCTGTCACCCTTTTTTCCTCCTTGGGTATTGGTTCGTTCATTTACAACCTAAAACACCTAAGGTTAACTTACCGCTCGGCCACAAAGGATCGTTCGATTGGCAAGGTCGAATTTACTGCTTATAAACTTCAATTTTCCAATCGACGATCATTTGTGGCCGAGCGGTAAGGCACGTCAGGACAATGACGGTTCCGTATATGATACAGGTTCGAATCCTGTCGAAGGACGAATATTTTCTATGAAAATGTCTCGGACATTCAGGCCGGTAATTGTTATTTAATACTGTTTATTATAGACAGAGTATTTACTTAAATACTTGTATCTATTAGGTTGGTGCAAAAATAATTTCGTTTTCTAACATATGTTACTATGTGAGAAAACGAAATTATTTTTGCACCAACCTAATATAAAAGGAATGTTAAACATAAAAATGTCTTTATATATATATATATATATATATATATATAAGGAGAGAGAAAAAATATTAGACTAGGAACCAGAAAATCACCTAGCTTAATACTAGGGTCAGCAGAAAAGGGAAACGGGTTCTAATATTTCCCTATTAGCACAAAGTCTAAATCCACACACACACACATATATATATATATATATAAAGAGAGAGAGGGGGGAGACAGACAGAGTTCAAGTCATCCGAATATTGCTTGAGCGTAAAACGACTTACAACTAGGCCCATCCTTTCATAGGATTTAACGTTGTTAAGTGTCTTTTGCTCTGTCTAGGCAGGCTAATCATCAACCACTTTACTGAGTGGGTAGGTTTTACTTTAGACCTTTTTTCTTTCTTTTTTTTTCTGTATTATCGTTTCTCTACTGGACTTTATCTGGAAAAGCCTTTTAGCTTTGGGCAAGTTGTCTTTAGATTCCATCAACGGTTTTTGTTTATCTTTAATATATATATATATATATATATATATATATATATACTCAATAGGAGAAACTGTTTTTACCAGCGCGTTAAACGTGAGGATTTTATGTTGCATAAATTTATGAACACAGTTAAAAAAATATCGTTAGGTTTTCAGAAAATTGTTTAATCTGCGCCTTGATTTTTTTCAAACATCTCCTTTCCTAAAAGAAATACACCTTTCCAAAGCCAACATACCTGGCCATAATTTTTTTTTTAAATCAAATGAAATCGGTTAAATCAAAATCGTCTATTATTTACTATAACTAAAATATTTTTAAAATTATGGTAAATTAATAAATTAATAATTATATTACTATAAAAAATAAGTCACTAAATGAATCAACAACAACAGTAGCAATATTTACTACCTTTCGTTTATTAGGCATTAAATTACATCCGTTAGTTTCATCCATAATTTACCTTGACTTCCATAGCTAGATTTAAGAAGTTCCTTCTTAAATTTAAGTATTTTGAAAACCTTACAATATTTTTTTTACTTGCGTTACGAAATAAAACCATTACATTTATCTTGGTAAATTCCGTCAGAGGACGAAACGCATTGGGAAAGAGATTTTTTTCATTTGTCTTTATCCAAGCTGTCCTTATTCATATTGTCTTTTTACATAAATATTTTATTCATATCTTAATATTTTGCACACACACACACATATATATACACATATATATATATATATATATATATATATATATATATATATATATATATAATTACATATAAACATATATATATATATATTTAAAAATGTTTTTATTATAATCTGTTATAATAAAATATTATATATATATGTATATATATATATATATAAGGGAACACTGAAGCCAACACTCAGAGGCGACAGGCTGTTTCATGTTAGACGCAATCATCACGCCTAACGATTACGTTTAGCATGAAACAGCCTGTCGCCTCTGAGTGTTGACTTCAATATATATATATATATATATATATATATATATATATATATATATGTATGTATGTATGTATGTATGTATGTATGTATGTATGTATGTATGTTACCAGAAAAGTGCAATCAATATAACCAAAACGATGTTTATATATATATATATATATATATATATATATATATATATATATATATATATATATATATATATCTGAGTGTGTGCGTGTGTCTGTGTGTATGTACGTGGCTGGTGTGCGCGTGTGTGTGTACGTGGCTGGTGTGTGTGCGTATGTGACTATGTATATGTGTACCTGTGTTCATTCTCTTATTGCTGCTGTATATGCATGTACAGTATAATAATATATTAAATGTCTCATTGCATAATGTAACATATCACATATAGTTGTGTGCACGTATTTACAGAGAAACATACACACAGAGTCACACACACACACACACACCCTGTGTGTGTGCATGTGTGTTTCATTTTTCGGCCCCCAACCCCGACCCCGACGCTGCCTAAATAACGGACGGGTTCCGACTCTTCTATCTTTGGCTTCAGGGGTATTTTTTTCCAAACCCTCGCCTAGTAGGTTTAGCTGGTGTTTGTATAATTTGAATGTCCCAACCCTCTTTTGAGATAACCTTGACGGGTTATAAACTGCCCGTGCCCCCAAACGCAATAACCGACTATCTGAGGGTTGCGCGCATCACTAAGTCAGAAAACATTGGTCATGCAAAGGTACGCTGGAATATATCCTGAGATAAAAAATAATGCTCTGCTATTTTGGCAATGAGCTCTCTATTTCTGTTGTGCCTCATTAGCAAATTCGTTCAGGTGTAACTTTGTGTTTTATATATATATATATATATATATATACATATATATTTTGTTTATACGTTATATATATATATATTTTGTTTATACATTATATATATATATACATATATAAATTGTTTATACGTTATTATTATATCTACAAATATTTAAGTAAATGCTCTGTTTATAATAAACAGTATTAAGAACTTATAGCGGCCTGAATATCTGAGAAATTGAATAGAAAATATGTGTCCTCAGACAGGAATCGAACCTGTATCCTACGCGAGAACCGTCATATAGCCTGACGTGCTATACCATTTAGCTACAGAGGAAACGTCTGGTTGGTAAGGTCGATTACTGCATTTTAAAAATAACGTATAAACAATAAATATATTAAAATAATTGTCGGACTTAGTCCATTTCATAATATATATATATATATATATATATATATATATATATATATATATATATATATATATATATATATATATATATATATATATATATATATATATATTGCACACTTAAGTGACGAGAATGTTTGCCACACATCTTTAAATATTATCTGTTACTTCAATACACATTATACGTATCTAAGTAATGAAATAGCCTAGCACAATATACGATTAATCTGCGTTTTTGCTTTTAATTATTTCTATCTTTATCTCTGACGAAGCTTTAATAAAGTGAAACATGTTAGATTAAGATCTGTTTCCTATTCGTTCGTTTTCCGATTGGACTAAAGAGGATTCGCTGTGTGTGGTCAAAAAATGAAGAAAGTTATAGCTGACGGATGACACACAAGTCGATAGACGATCAGTATCGTTTGGGTTACCGTGGATGAGACGGTGTGATGTTGTAAGTCAGGAAACCATGAATAAAACTCGGTTTAAACATCACTGATGATGTGTACCAATGTATCAAACATATGTGTTTCTCGATATATATATATAACATTTTTTTTAATTATATCGTACTTAACATTATATATCACACAGTGCGATTTTTCAAAATGGGTGTTGGCTTATTTTAGATGATTCCTATTTTATTTATTTCCATTTGGTATCAAAAGGAATGTGCCATTGAACCGACAAATAGAAATAATTTCAATCTATTCACTTACATGAAATCTATGCTTTTTCAAATCTTCCGCTGGTTTTCTTTATCTTTTTGTATTTGTTATTATTCATTATTCCTAGGATGGGATATATATATATATATATATATATATATATATATATATATATATATATATATATATATATATACGCACATTAAACGAATGTTTGAAGTAATAAAAATATATCACATTGTAAAAAAAATAAATTCTATTTTAATGACAGCAAATAATTTTAGGAATTACATTGATTAGGTTTTCTGCAATTTTGATTTTGATTATATTTTATGACACAAACGGTGGACGTAAGAGGGTCAAGCGACTCAGTTCCGAGGAACTGACAGATATACACCTCTACATATGGTTTGATTATAGACTTTCTGAAGAACCAACCACGCTTTTTGAAAAGCCGAATACATAACCGTGGTGTCACAAGGTCCCCAAACATAACCCTTCGGAGGTTTTGTATTTGTCCTTCAATATATATGGCGATGGTTATTGTCTCTTTAAAATATAAATATATATATATATATATATATATATATATATGGTATTAGCATGTAAGTGAATGTAATGGATTCGACTGGAATTCGAACTCGGCTCTCCGATACTTTAATCCAAGCCGCTATCAATTACTCTTCCTCTTTCGTTAGCATTTCTTCAACGTTGAGCTGAGCGGTCATGGACGCGCAGATGACAGTAAACAATCCTCGCTCCTGTATACGATACATAGGAGACACCCGAGGGACATTCTTGAGAAAGTTACTTTCTCCAAGTGAATTTTCATGTATATGTAAGCTGTTAAGGTAAAGAATATATTTCACCCAATCAACGGAAGCATCTTTTGACCCACCTGAATACAATAACTAAAGATTTTTTTTCAAACAAAAGAGGTTTTATCATCCTTTGTAAAAATGCAGGTATTTACATCATCGTCTTTTTTTTTTCTATTTATTTAAACTACCATTATTATGCGAGTTCAACAGTAACAAACAATGCATACAAAATGAGTCTTGGAGCATTAACTAAAGAAAATCATTAACCTTGTAGAGTAATGGCTTCGTGATGGGACCACTAACTGGTGGCGTGAAAATTGCGGGATTTTCTGTACTTTTGATACCGTTGCTTCAAGTAGCCACAAACAAATCCATACATAGACATAATATATATATATATATATATATATATATGTGTGTGTGTGTGTGTGTGTGTGTGTATGTATGTATGTGTAATTATATATCATGTATAAGTGTAAATTATAAATATTATGGAGATATGTAAATTTGTTTCTGACGATCCCAAGGGCGTGAAACAGACGGTCACAAACTCAAATCAATACAACTAAGTGTGTTATCTCTATCACTGATATTGAGTGCTTTCCAATAAGTAGCGCGCATATATAATATATAATTATTATATACAGGAATCATATATATATATATATATATATATATATATATATATATATATATATATACATATCATACATATATACATGCATATATATATATATATATATATATATATATATATATATATATATATATATATATATATATATGTGTGTGTGTGTGTGTGTGTATACACACACACACAGGCACACACACGTATGTTCTGGCGTACTTAATGATTTCATACTTGGTGTTACCCACAATCCTCAGGAAGTCGACTATATGATATCATTTTAGCTTTGTGCTGTTTTATATATATATATATATAATTAATTATGTACGTGTGCATGTGTTTTTGTGCATGTATGTGCTTATATAATGTTTTGCTTACATTTAAGACGAAGGGACGCTAACCTGTACATATATACATACATACACACATAAATACATATATATATATATATATATATATATATATATATATATATATATATATATATATATATATATATATATATATATATAATTTAGTGAGGTATATGTTAAATCAATTTCGTGTAGGTATTTTATATATAACTGACTTTTTACTCAAAATAAATTTGTTACAGTTTCACAGAAAGTCCATGCAAGATCTTTTTTGTCTATCAAGCAGAACAGCAGAAAGAAATGTCACCGGTGGTAATTCATTGCCATTTTATTTTTCTGTTTTTTTTTTTTTGTTTTTTTTTTTATTTAATCCATAAAATTATTTGAAATATATATGTCTACATATGTACACTGAAATAACTGGCCAAAAATATAACAAGAAAATGTAGATGTTAAGCATCAACAAACAAAAGAAAGATAAACTATCACAGCCCAAGAATGGGAAAAAAAATATGGAGAAGAAGAAGAATATTCCCGCATGCGCACACTCATCGTGGGAAAATAACTGTTTCGTGCATAAATATACCTTGTCATGATCCATTTTGAAATAATCATTTGTACAATAATTTTCTCTTTTTATTGTTGCTTTTTTATCTCGTTAATTTTTGTTTCATCAGCTTACTTTTTGTGAGTTCTTAACCTATAGAATCCTGACTAACGCTTTACCGGTGTTAGAGAAAATTGACGTAATGTCTAGCCACTGGTTGAACGGTGGGTAAAAACTTCTATCTTTATATTTAACGTGAAACATTACATACCAATTATTGGCGAATTTTGACTCAGGAGCGCAGGCTTAAAATTGTCCAGGAACGGAGCGTTCAAAAGGTTAATCCAAAGAGTGCTCAATGCAAATTATTAAGAGGTTAATATAGCAATATTCATATATATATATATATATATATATATATATATATATATATATATATATATATATATATATATATATATATATATACACACACATATATATATATATATATATATATATATATATACATATATATATATATATATGTGTGTGTGTGTGTGTGTGTTAGAAATTTGTGACTGGTAGGGATAATTCCAAGAAGGATATTAATCCTTTATGCCCTGATCACCGCTTTACCGGTGGTAGAGAAAAATGACGTAATGCTCAACCACCGGTTGAACGGTGGAGAGAAAAATGATTTTATGACCAGCCACCGGTTGAGCGGTGGTTAAACACTTGTAAGTATTTTTATATCTACCGTGAAACCTTACATACCAATTATTTGTGAATTCTGACTCATGAGCTCGGTTAAAATTGTTCAAGAACGCAGCACCCAGATGTTTAACATGTATGTTATATTCAATAGCTGTTAAAGAAAAAAGCATTTAGAAGACGGTATTAGTGGCAAGCTCTCATCATGTTACAGGTGAAATGTCTAGATGTAACCGTAAGTTCTATGCTAACAGTTTCTTCTCTCGCACTTCTCGCTTGTGGAGTTCTCTTACATCTTCTTGATTCTAGTAAAATTTAATCTTTAACGATGTAAATGCAATATCAATGGATATCATATCTGTCTTATAAATTCCTTTTCTTTTATTGTTCTATCTCCTTAACCTTTTGAGCCCTGATCACCGCTTTACCGGTTGAACAGTGGTAGAGAAAAATGACTTAATGCCCAGCCAACCAGTGGCTAAACACTTGTAACTATTTTTATATCTACTGTGAAAACATTACATTGTTTGCGAATTTTGACTCAGAAGCTCAGGCAGAAGTATTAAAATTGTTCTGGTACGAAGGGTTCAAAGAATAGTTTTCGATAAATGTTGTACGAATTTTATGCATGACTCTTCGCCGGCGTTTTACATTTTCTAATAGATAGTTAAAATCAGACACGGCAATATAGAAATACTAAAAACTATATTCCCATCTCGGGCGATATTTCAGTATTACGGCCTTCACAGCTTCCATTGGGAAGTGGCAGGCAAAAGTATTCCCATTCGCCATAACCGCTAAATACTCGTATTTAGGGCAGTATGAACGAGGTCAGTCTTAAAAGTAACAGGACTGGGTGTGCGGTGTGATCTATGGTCAACGTTCACAGTGACTTCTTGCCACAGGTCCAGACGACCTGTCAGAAAGTTAGCAAAGAGATCCTGCAGTGATTGCTTGGCTTAGTGCGCAGAAAAAGACGAGAGCCATGGCAGGACAGCTTCACCCCTACAATGCATTTACTCAAACTCCCTGAGCATCTGGCAGTTCTTAGCCAAGAAGAATATCGCCGGACAACCTCCCTATTCACCTGATATTGCACCGTGAGACTTTTGTTTTACTCCAAGTGCATAAGGATCATTAAGAAGACCCGTTTTGAAGGCGTGGAGGCCATCAAGAGGGCCGCAGCGATGGAGCTGAGTAACATCTAAGAAAATCCTTCCAGCGGTGTATAGAAGTGTAGGAGAGAAGGATAGAAAAGGTGCATTAGACCTGAGGGGGAAAATATTTTGAAGGGGAAACCTTTGTAGTTTGGAATTGAAATAAATTGTTTATCACACCAGTCCGATTACCTTTCAGACAGATTTCATGTCAACTGATGTCCCCATAAAATGATCCTAGGTTGGCAAATTATTTAAACGCTTTAAAAATCAGTTTTATTATGCTGAGAATACATTGTAAATTAATGTAAAAAATGAAAAAAAAATAACATAGGTGGAGAAAAATCAAAATATACTGGAGTTAAAATCTGATTGCATTAATTCCTCAGTTGATAACATGGGTGAAATATCAAGGATAACTAAGACAGAAAGAAGTATTGATAGTTCCCTATTGTTTATTTGTAAGAAATGCTTCCTACTAAATAAGCCTGAAGTCCAATTATATGCAATGATCCAAAACATGTCGCTGTCCAGTAGATATTAAGTTGGTCTTTCAGGCCGTAACTATCTTCACAGATTTCGATTTTCACTGAGTGCTCTTTTTTTTGTCCCCTGAAAGAAAGCTTTATCAATATTCATTGCTTCGACTAAGAAAAAAACCCCAAAAAATGACCCCCCACCGCCCCAACTTTTTCTATTTTTTTTTAATTTTTTTTTTTTTCAAGAGCAATGATGTATATTATACTTTACAATAATTCTGAACTACAGAGTTTAAACCAAAATCATTGTATTTATGTCTGGCATCTCAAGCTGTGGAAACGAGGAACGGCGTGTTTATCTTCGTAGGAGGATTTAAGCTCGTACAGTATGTCAGTTCGTTCAAATTTGAACAAAATGTTGGGCAATTTATGAACATTGATTTAAATCAGGGTTCAGCTTCACACTACGTGGTCATTTTGGGCGAGTGAGATATCAGAATAAAATATGTGAATGCTGACTGCAAATAAGATGCATTTTAAAAGTTAAGTAACCGATTTGAACTCGACGCCTTGTGTTCCAACACAAGGCGTCGAGTTCAAATCGGTTATCCCAAAATGCTATCCCAAAATGACAGCTGGTGTAGTGATTTCCCAAGCGAAGCTTGGATGTGGCAGAAAGCCGAATGTATGGGGCACCCACTGAAGATCGAACTAAACTACTCAGTCGTAAATGATATAGCATGACAGGCTTCCTAACCATTACACCATGTTCTCTACATTGACTTTCTAACTGTAGCTTAGATGTGGCACAAGGCCGAAAGTATGGAGCACCTAGTGAGATTCGAACTTATATTCAGTCGTGACTACTTTAGCGAGACAAGCTTGCTGACCATTGCCGAACGCGGTTTGCCTAATGACAGCAGCTATCTGTTGAATTATATTAGTGAAAATTGCTGTCAGCCTAATACAAGGCTGCGGTTGAAATAACTGGGAGTCACATAAAGACCCCTGATTAATCTCGGGGTTCGTGTAATTGAAGAATGTTAGTAAATTTTTTTTTTTTTTTTATTCCGGACATTCTGCGTTGACGAATAAGTGGGAAGAAAATAGCTTAGAAAGAAATAAGCAACAAGCATAATGATTAACAATGGCTGCTTGATTTGTCTCATGAGTGGAGGAAATCGTGCAGTTTTAGCGTTTCATTGGGAAACAAGTATCCAGGGATAAATTTGACGGATGAAAGAGCAAGTATGGATTTCCCTTAAGAAAGAAAACCAGAAATGAAGCATATATGGAAATAAATAAACTTATTCAAGTATGGGAGAAATATCTGCTTTACAGCTATACACTATCTGTAGTATATACAGGGTTCTTCAATGGTGATAAAACGCAAAAGAAATTGCTGTTCTATGGTTAATAGCATCCCTTGCTTTTTTCTGACTTAGAAGGGAAAAAGAGAGGGAGGTGGAGAAAGTTTTTCTTATTTTAAAACGTCAGACCTAACGTTTATACCGCAGTGATTGCTTACTGGTCCAATCAAATATGTGTCCCCTAGCTAAATCTACATCAACACCTTATAACGTGTACTTAGTTCGTTTCAAGAATCTACAACGTGTCTTTAAACATCTCATGTTACTGAATAACTAAACATAAATAACATTTTTACACCCCATTTGCTGTATATAAATCAACATATTTATTACAGTTTTTTAATTGTATATATATATATATATATATATATATATATATATATATATATATATATATATATATATATATAATGGAAATGATATAAGGAAGTGTTTTATCTGTGAGGCAATATTTGGACCAAAATGTTTCTTTACCGTGTCAAAGAGAGGAACAATGATGATTATGGAGTTAGCTTATTGGCATGATTTGCCTTTGTATTTTTAAATAAAATAAAATTTGAGATATGTTAAAGGTGCAGTGTTAAATAGATCACAAAAACATCAGAGAATAAAATAAAATATGCCGGTCAAAGGCAGAATAATTTCTTTTAAAGGAATAAAAAAAAGGGTTTTATAATGATAAGAATAGCACCAGAATGAAAATTAGCCCCTGATTTAGTAAATCATCACCACAAAAGTTAAGTCTAAATTCAACATTCTGTCAGAAAATATATTACCAAAGACACTTTATACATACATACATACATACATACATATACATATATATATATATATATATATATATATATATATATATATATATATATATATATATATATATATATATACCTGTGTCATTTGTATAAGAGCTTTAAAATATATGAACAAAAAGGGGAAAAATAAATATTTTTTTTAGGTTAAATAACGTCAAATAAGTTTGTTGAAAAGTTTTGGCAAAGAAGTTTTTTTTAAAAGAATAGTAAGACAAAAATTAATTTTAAAATGAAATCGAGGCAGTAACATGCGACGAAAGGACGCAATTTTATTGGCTGACAGAAAATAAAAAAAACGGAGTCTCATTGGAGGAAATAGAGACTGGGTTTCAACAGATTGAACTGTGTGAATAATCGGTATGGACGGACAGGAATTACGGAGGAATCCTAACCCGTTAGGGATGGTGGATTTTACAAACAAATGAATTTACGGACCGAAAAATAAATAAGATCGTATATAGAAATTGGGCTCATCCTTAATATGCACAATTGGGAAGAGATGGGAACTGAGCAGTTAAGTATTCCACAGCGTAAACAAATAGAAGAAAATGATGCAGCTTTCCCGCCTGAGGCCTATGTACTCATCATAAAAGGGCGCTATGTAGATGACATAGGTAATCATAGTTGGGATATGAACGATCTTGACCGGAAAATCAACATCCTCTACCAAGAATAAATCGTTCTAAAACAGAAATTATGATCTGAAACTGGAATAAAAGCAATGATAACATATAAACTGAATCTATCACAAACATTCCGGATGCGGAAGTAGTAAATACTAAACATTTCAAATACCTTGGTATATAGATAAGTTATAGCAAATTTAGCAAGGGGAAAAGGAAATTAAACATGGCTGTGCTGGAGGTAATTTCACCCAACACTGCAAATTGAATACAGAATTCAAAACATAAACCTGAAAAACCCGAGACATATTCTTAAATAGCCTCGTCAGATCAAGACTTTCCTATGGATGTTATTCATGGCACCAAATCGGATCAGAAATATCTAAACTGTCAGCTGTATACCAATTTCTAAGACCAAGAGTGAAAAATGGCTTTGAGTGAATGAAGTCTAAAGATATTGACAAAACTCATACTTCTTTGACTATTGTGAACTGATGCTACAGGATCCCAAACAAAGACTTGTAACAAATAAGAGAGATCACATCGCTTGAGGACTTTGAACAGCAGCAACAACTAAAATGGATAGCACATGTAATTAGAAGAGAAAATAAGGACATCATCAAGATGCTGTCATTACCCACTGCTTCAAACAAAAGGTTAGGAAGGAAATTCCCCTTCAACACTGGAAAGAGCAATAACAGCTACTGCACTTGAGAAACTTAATTTCGTGAAAAAAGGATTTAAGAAAAAGATTTTTATAAATTTTAACTGATAGGTGTACTGGTTGCTCGGTCAAAAAGTGTCATATGTTTCCTTATAGAGAAACAGTTTACATTACCTTTTCCAATCAAGCAAACACGAGTAGATCATTAACACATGTTGAACATCATTTCTTTATCATTTTTTTCTATCTAGCCTTAGTTGGACAAGGAATTCTTACATTATATATATATATATATATATTGTATTGGGGAAGCAGGTCATTATATGAACATATATTCTTAAATATAACAGACAATGAATATATATTATGTCTGATCGTGAGCCGTTCAAATGTTCGAATGTTCGTTTTAATTTCTGGTGAAAATAAAGACAAAAATTGACCAACATTTGGATATTTTTTTATTAAGTTGGTCCTAAACTTTTGGCTCACATGAGCCATCCTCAGATTGGTTATACTGACATGAAACAAAGATATCTATCGTCAAAGCTGGGATGACGTTATAGAACGTCATCTTGAACTTACGTCTGCTATTCCGCGACTGTTAACTTCACATAGCAATGTTCTGTGTCAAAATAACAAAAAAAAATCATCTTTGACGGTGGACATCTTTATTTCATGTCTATATAACCACTCTGAGGATGGCTCATCTGAACTGAAGCTTAGGACTAACTTAATAAAAAAAATATCCAAATATATGAAAAATAGATACGTTAGTTAAT